>CAUDLW010000091.1:0-2500 GCA_958450325.1 Agrostemma githago
ATTGAAGGGTGCTATAAAATGGGGCGATTTCCGGCATCATATCCATAGTTAGCGCATTCATCATAGTTAGCAGCTCCAGCTCCGTATCAAGGTCATGATCAATATCGTCACTAGCATCAATATCGTCATCGTCACTAGCATCAATAGCAATATCGTCACTAGCATCAATAAGAAAACCTTTAAGCTTGTTATCCAGGAACTTGTTCAAAAATACCGTAATAAAAGGAACATAGGAGTTTGTCGCTAGGTATTTGACCAAATAGGATCGTCCAGTTCCTATAGAACCTATCACTAAAATACCCCTAGAGAGGGATAAGGCTAAGCGGAGCGAAAAGGGTTTTCCATGAGATGGGAAATGAAACCTATTAGCCCCACACGAGGTTTGTGAATAAGTGATTGTCTGATAATGAGCAAGGAATACCCGTCTTTCTGCTAAACAAGATGTATTGAACTCATAATTCATTAGATACTTTTTATGAATGTCAACTAAGTATCGTAAGTAAATTGCTCCCGGTTGTTCAATCATTTGATAACCAGAGTCATTCTTTAATAAACGATCACTATGAGTCAGACTCAATAGAATTTGATCAATCCTTTTTTCTGTCGTTAAAGTGGAGAACTGAACCAAAAATTCTCTTTCTTCTTCAATCGAATCACTGCTCGCGACCCAGGATTCTATTTTATCCTCAATCCAATCACCGTTCACCCTTTTTCTTTTTCTTATCAATGAATAGATCTCTTTACTTGTATGACTTAGATGTCTCGTATTTCTCGAAAAAGTGATTCGATTGATGGGATTTGGTATGATACTTATGAGATCGATGATATCGATGAGATTAATATTCAAATCTTTTTTATTAGAACGTATTGATTTGACCCCATAAGCGGGACCACCACCCAATGGCATGTTGCCACCAGAAGCAGAACCCCGTATTTCTTCTAGGGAATCTCCTAATTGTTCCAGAGCAACCAGAAAGAGATTCTTTAACCAGAAGAAATTCGATTCCGATGTAGGATACCTATCCAGAAGTTTTCGCAACTCCATCATACATGATTGAGTCATCAAAGATTTGACCTTTTCGAACTCTGTCTGTAACTCACTAGAGACTCGGAAAACAAAGAGAAGATGTGTACGAACGAGATATCCAGTAACAAGAAGAAGAAAAAGGCTTGAATAGAAGAACTCCCGAACATTTGGCGATCCCAAATGTGTCCATATCAATGGCGACTCATTATTTCGATGAATCATTTCTTCGGACAGAAGAAGATTATGTAAACACTTGTTCGAAATCTCACTTATCAAATTCCGTTGTGGAAGACACACTTTTTTCTGAAGAATTCGCCATGATATATCTGATCCGTGCATAATATCATGAAAAATAGATACAAATTTTTGGCTGCTACTTAGTATCGGCAATAGGTCTGAAAAAGTATCGAAAAATAGAAAATTGAGATATTTGTACCCTGTCGAAGTAAGGAACCATGGCATATATGTTTGGAATAGATTCCATTTTGAGAGAGTTGAAAAAGCGCTATCTCGTTGAAAGGTTCTATACATCTGCCCTTTCTCAACGCATTTCTTTAGACAAAGACTCCGTTTTTTCCTCTTTTCCGATGGTAAATATTTCTCAGAACATGGAGTGTAAATCAAACCCATGTTTGAATTGAAATTAAGATACTGATGTAAGTTTTTCCTTTCTGAATCAGATAGATTCATATCTGAAAGAGGTTGATAAAACGTTCTTTCAAAATGGACTATTTGTCCCTCTGTTAGAGGTGTTCCAGAAATGTCTGTGATCGAGTCAATAGTTCTACGAACGAATAGATCGGATCGAATTGTAAAATCGTTAGGTATGAATATGTTAGATACCTGTGACTCGATTGGTGAAATAGTATCTCTCTCCAAAAAAGCATGTTTTTTTTTACCGACACACAAAGCAAATATTTTGTTGCGAATGAACAAGATATCGAGGAATTGTCTATACGTAAAATCATAATTATTGATACGGGCCTTTTCCATATAAAAAGGGAATCTTTTGTTACAATAGAAGCAGAAGTGATGTGGATTTTTCAAGAATCGAAGTCGATTTGCTTTATAAAAAGAAGATATCAATGAACTTCTATGAAATGGTTTTACGGGATTCAGCCAATTGTTTTGATCGTGGGATATCATTGAGAAATAGGAATACGTGTTACCATTCCTGCGATTATTTCGAGTATCGAATGAGTCAATCATCCACTTTGGTATCTTATTGAACAAAAATGGTAATATTGTTCCTCCATTGATCAATAATTTCGATTTTTGGAAAGTATCATGATCATTCAATAAGAAGGCTTTTAATTTTTTCAAATTAACGATTTGAAGACCTATTGATTCTAACAACGGATTGTAGAGTTGATCATTCGGACCTTTCAATTCAGAAATGTGGATCTCGGACCTATGAACGGGGATATTCCCGAAACTCACAAAGAAAAAGGGAAGTGAGTTAGACACAAAGAG
>CAUDLW010000091.1:10000-15000 GCA_958450325.1 Agrostemma githago
GGAACCCATAAGGATAAGGTTCGATCCATTTATTCAATCGACCCAACTGTGAATTCATTGCATTTCCTTCAAAATAAAGTTTTGTATTGCTTTGATAAGAATGAAATAGTCTAGAAATTCTCTATTGATACGACATGCTCTTTTTTCCATAAATTTCCTTTCAGGATCAGTCGTGGTCATATAAACTCTACCGATGGTGTAGACGAATCCCTTGCTTCATCCAAATATGTAAAAGATCTTAGCCGCACTTAAAAGCCGAGTACTCTACCGTTGAGTTAGCAACCCCCAAAATAGCTCTGTTATAAAGATACAATCGAAATCAACAAAATTTGAATCAAACGGTTGAATTAGCAAGAAATCAAAACAAAATTTTCGAGTTGATTCCCATTACAAACATAAAAATAAACACCAATATCAGAGATTCTTGAATAAAAAATTGGCTAGACAAATAATCTACATTTTTTAGATTTTTAGATATAAAAATTGGATATTTGTATCGGAACAAATTCAACGAATCCTTGAATAAAAATAGCGGGCATAAGACATAAAAAACCATTTAATTTTTTTATTTCACAATTGAATTATATTTGTTCAATACATTCTTGTCAATATGAATAAAAAACAAAATACAATATGAATAAAAAACAAAATACAATTACAAGAAATTCCATTTTCTGTTTTATCTTGCTTTCAATTGAATAATCGACTCAAATTAAAATAAAATCAAATTTTATTATTATTATATGATAAATATAATAGAAATTTTGAACTCTAAATCGAAAAAAATGAAATATAGAGGAAAACTTGTGTTGGATTGGCACTACAAAAAAATATAGGACTAAAGAAGTTCTACCAAACTATAACCGCATTATCTTTGATTTTTTTTTTCATTAATTGAACTTCGTTTGCTTAAACCGAAATTCTTGAAAAACCTCCGCCCTCTTTAAAATATCATAAACAGTTTCTGTAGGTTGAGCGCCTTTTTTAATAAAATCTAGAATAGCAGGAACATTTAAATAAGTTTGATTTTTTATCGGATCATAAAAACCTACTTTTTGTATATCTCTTCCCTCTCTTCGGGACCGAACATCAATTGCAACGATTCGATAAACGGCTCATTGGGATAGATTTAACCCCCCTTGGAAACGTATAGGAAGGTTTCTCCTCGTACGGCTCGAGAAAAATGATTAAATTAAAATGTATGTATAAATTAGAATGACCAATCAAATAAGTCTCTAAAATCCTCAAAAATGGATTTAGAATTAAGCCCTTTCTTTCCTTAAAAAAATCATTTGTATACTCATAACTCAAGTTGAATAGGTTTCAAGGAAGCAAAAATAAAGAATCCTTTAGCATTTATCATTTCTTGAGCAGTCTAAAATACCCTTTGTTTTGTCTCATTTTTTTATTGATATCAATAACTTGCTTGCGACAATTAAAAATAAAAAGAGTATTTCCTTGTTCCGGAAGTCGTTATCTTGTTTTTTGAATCATTAGGTTTAGACATTACTTCGTTGATTTTTAATCCTTTCAAAAATGGTAGCAACATACCTTTTTGTTATTTATTTCTATCAAAAGAATTTAATCATATGAACGAGGGATTTCCACACGATATATATAAATCAAATTAATTTAAAAGGTTTTATCAAAATATTATGGGGGATTCAAAATTTGCTTCATTTTGATCCTTTCTATTTTTATGTCAAAGATAACTTACGAAGTTGTTCCAACTTATTCTTTTGATTAACATTAACCCTAGACCCCTCTCCCTTGATAAATAGCTCAATACTTTCTACTCGAGCTCCATCATATTCCATTACACCCCAACAAACCGGGTTCGAGTGGAACAGATAAAAAAATGTCGAGTTAAGAGCATCCTTTATTATAGAACGATGGATATAAGAATCCACAACAGATCATGTCCTTCAAGTCGCACGTTGCTTTCTACCACATCGTTTCAAACGAAGTTTTACCATAACATTCCTCGAATTTATAACCGGTTTGCGGTTGATTCAATTATCGAATCATGAATAGTCATTGGTTCAGTTAAGACAGTTGTTACATAGATTAAATATGTAATATATCTTACACTTTTTTAGTAATGTTCTTTTTTTTCTAATTTTTTTATTTCTTAATTAATATTTTTTTTTTAATTACAAACAATTAAAATTTACAACTAAGACGATATCCCTAAGAGATAAGCTAAGAGAGATAAACCCTTGTTTATTTTAGAACTCAACCTTTAATTTAAATTTAAATAAAAAATATATTTATTTTAGTAATAAAAAAAAAATATAAATAAATCAAATAATATTTAAAATACAATTTGTTTTGGGGGGATGAGCAAAAACGAACTAACTTCTTTCTATAATTTTGGCTGAATATTTATTTATATATTTAGATATTTAGATATTAGATATTTCTATATCATATATAGAGGATAGATATAGGATAAGTAAAGGTTTATACTTAAACTTTCTGTAATCTATAACCCCATCGTGCCTCAATACCCAATGAATTCGCCTTTATTTGCGTGTCATTTGAGCCCGTATCATTATGAACTTGTGAAATATGTGAAAAAGAACCAAATTTTTTATTCTAATCGTTACCCAAAAGAGTTAAACTATAGCCAATTTTACACTTTAGAAACTTTATAAAACAGAAAAAACTTTTTTCTTATTATTAACTATAATTACATATAATTATTAGAGGCTAGTCTCTGGGACGGAAGGATTCGAACCTCCGAATAGCGGGACCAAAACCCGATGCCTTACCGCTTGGCCACGCCCCACGCCTATTTCTATACTAATAAACAGTAATATTCTTGTTGATTGTTCGTCAATTCCAGCCCAACTATCTAAAGAATCCATTAGATTCTGTTGGTTAGTATTTTAACTCCGACACATGTTGACATATAAAAAAAATTATTGATCATTACCGATAATTCCATTAAGATATTATATGAAAGTAGAATTTCTTCTATTCTCTATTAGGAATGGAAGGTTTTTTGATTGAGTGAGTAAGTTCAAAAAACAAAAGATTTTTTCTTTTTTTCTATCAATAACTCAATCAAAATACAATTTTTAAAAAAACAATCCGTTATGCTTAATATCTTTAGTTTGATCGGTCTTAATTCTGTTCTTTATTCGAGTAGTTGTTTCTTTGCCAAATTACCAGAGGCCTATGCTTTTTTGAGTCCAATCGTCGATTTTATGCCAGTCATACCTCTACTTTTTTTTCTCTTAGCCTTTGTTTGGCAAGCTGCTGTAAGTTTTCGATGAGATCTTTGATCTTATCCTATAAAAAATGAATGCTTTTTTTTGAGAAAAAGGATTCTAATACTAAATAAATAATTGATAAAATAAAAAGTCTTACAATATAAGCCTTCAAATATTAAATTAAAATTCTTGGATCGACACAATCCTTCTCATTTTCCATTCTAACTCTTTTTTTTTTCGATAACTGAACAAACCTTATTGTGATCCTCCACAATATCCAACAAGTGGGTATAAAAAATTATTGATTTGATAAGTAAGAAAATAAAAACAATAGATAATATAATAATAACTTTCTTTTTTATTTATTATTTCTAGTACAAAATACAAAATAAATGCCTTTTGGCGTGAAACCTAATATAAAATTGTAGGATATGCGGTATAAAAATAGAAAATCTATTCTCTTAAAAACAAAAGCTCTTGGAGATTTTTAATGCTTACTCTCAAACTGTTTGTTTACACAGTAGTGATATTCTTTGTTTCTCTCTTTTATTTTCGGATTTTTATCTAATGATCCAGGGCGAAATCCTGGGCGCGAAGACTAACAAAAGGTTTTTTGCTTGATTTTTCATCTATTTTTTTCGAAGTTAAAATTTCATAAAAAAAATGTCGAATTATAATTTAAAAGAAAAAAAAAAATAGAAGATTAAATGATCAATGTAAAATGTAAATGGAACGCGGAAAGAGAGGGATTCGAACCCTCGGTACGAATAACTCGTACAACGGATTAGCAATCCGACGCTTTCATCCACTCAGCCATCTCTCCCCCTTGAAAAATATATATATATATTCAAATATTACAATTATATATTAATAAAATTAGAAGATTTATTATTTATGTAATAAAATCGAATTAAGAATTACTAAATAAAAAATTTATAAATAAAATTATATCTATATTTTATTTATAACAAAACATTTTATTTATTTTTATTTATTTATATATAATGTTAATATATAACAATAATATATGTATACAAAATATACAAGTTATTATTGTGTCATACAAGAGTACAATAGCAAGTACAAGTTTTAGATGAAATTCTAATCAGTTGGATAAAGACAAAAATAAGAACGACTCAATTTGAATATAATATATATTTATATATATATAAATATA
Source organism: Agrostemma githago (assembly GCA_958450325.1). NCBI lineage: Eukaryota > Viridiplantae > Streptophyta > Magnoliopsida > Caryophyllales > Caryophyllaceae > Agrostemma > Agrostemma githago. Next base: position 14,396 of record CAUDLW010000091.1, read on the forward strand.
TAAAGAAAGACCTTTTCGACCGAAAAATGGAATTTTTTTATTCCCGCGGCCTGGCCTAATCAGTACTTCGCCAGGCCCTTCTTTATAAAAAAAAAATAATAAAATTTATTTGGTGTTCGACAAAAGTAATATTTCGATACAATAATTAAACTGTAGCGGGTATAGTTTAGTGGTAAAAGTGTGATTCGTTATATATAACCCTTTAATAGTTAAGGGGTCCCCCGGTTTGAGTACTATTCGGGTCATAAACTTTATTTCGAAAAAGGAATTAATCCCTTACCTTCAATGCCAAATTTGAAGACAATTATACATTCTCGTGATTTGTATCCAAAGGTCAATTAAAAATAGACATTTTGGATTCTGAAATTATGAAACATGAATTTTAAAAAATTGGACCCCTATTTCCAATTGAATGAGTATAAGTAAGAAATCCATGGATAAAGATATAAAAACAGGTTTCTAATCGTAACTAAATCTTCATCTTTTTTTTATAAAGAAAGCGGGGCAAAATGGCTATTAAATGATGACTTTAGTTTACTAGAGGCTTCAATCAACATATTTCTTGTAGCTCGGTAGAAAAAAACTTTTCCTTAAGATTCTCTTAA
>CAUDLW010000092.1:0-107235 GCA_958450325.1 Agrostemma githago
GACTCTTGGGGTGACACGGCTGGTTTTAGTGTTTCGGAAAATATCTTTGACCGGGTTTTGACTTGGTCGCTAAAAGACGGTTTTGCCCCTGGTGTCGGATTTGACCCAAATTAGTCTTATTTGATTCGAAATGACCCACTGTGACCCGATTGTGGGGTTCGATAAGGTAATCACTGAACCAGACTAGTCAACAAACTACGCGCTTGAATTATTCAAATCTAAGTCACTACAGATAAGCGTGTATTTGCTCGAGCGTGTCCAGATTCATGCGGCTACTCGATTCAACTTACACGTCCAAATACATGGAAAAATGGAGCAAGTGAATTATTACCTAAAGAGAGGAGATACCATCAATTATGGAGATGTCATGATCTTTAATATGTGGCTAGCGGATCAAGTAAAAGATATCAACAAGAAATCCTTACCCAAATTGAAGATAGGCGTGATCTCAAATGTGTGAGAAGAGAATCAAGCATATATCATCTTTTGGCAAGGATTTGATTAGACAATAATTAATTGTGCATTACCTAGATTGTTTCTTTAAATAAGTGGATGTGGATTAACATAATCTACATAATTATAGTAGGAAAATAAGAGAGAATCACGCACCATATATGGTGGTGATTAGCTAACTAGTTTACAATAAGATACCAAGACGATCTCGAGCATGTAGGGCTATATAAAGCCACATTCCATTTGAATAAAATCATCGAATATTTATGAATTTACAAACAACTTGTCAAACTCTGGATTAATTTGTTAATCACGTGTTTAAACTTCGAGAAGGTACTTCGAATCGTTTAGAGGGTTGGTGTTCCAAACTCTGAGCTATTAATTCCGGGTTCAAGGTCGAACTACGGGTTAAATATCCTTTGGTTACTCACCGATTAACATCGGATCACAAAATACAGAAAATCGAAGCGTTTGCTTCCCAAAAATAGCCGAGCCACAAAACACAAAATCCTCACAGACCTTAACCACGAACCAAGGTTACATTAACCTAAGTTCAATTTCACTCTAAAATCCACGTCATCACTCAAGGTTACATTAACCTTCGACCCAACTTTCATTTCTTATTCTAAACCGCTTCCGCATTCGCATCATTTGGTATCAGAGCTGTGTTTAACGACATGGAAGATAACGAAATCAACGACAACAATGTCAACAATGACGCAAGTAGCATCAATACTAGAGGGGGTAATTACGACAATCTCATCCAACAATTGCTCGGGGCCTTGCGCAATTTACCCGGGAACCGAGCAGGAGGAGGCGTTCGGAGATTCGTGGACGTGCCAAAGCCTCGTGATGAATTCAAAGTCACAGAATCTTCAGAGTTTGAAGGAGGAGTCGATCCGGAGGACTACTTGGAATGGGAGCGTAAGATGGAAAGAATGTTCGAATTCAAGGACGTTCCCGACGAAAAGCGTTGTAAGTATGCTATACTTAGACTAACAAAAAATGCGTCTTTATGGTTTGAGGGCATGAAATTGAGGAGGGCTAGAGAGGAAAGGCCAAAGGTTAAAACTTGGGATGACCTTAAATGTAAGTTACGCAAGAGGTATGTGCCCAAGAGTTACAAAGTCAATTTGTATCGGAGAATTGCCGAGTTAAGACAAGGGAGTCTAAATGTTAGTAGTTACATTTCAGAATTTGAGAAAACGTCTTTGATGTGCGAGTTAGACGAGTTAGAAGAACAAAAAATGGCTCAATTTTGTAGAGGTTTAAATCGTGGTATCGCGGATGTCGTTGACTTACATCCCTACGAGTCATTCGATACACTGTTCTTTGTGTCTTAAGGTCGAAACTCAACAAAAAAGAAGTCTACCCCTAAGACGGATACTTGGAATAAATCCGAGGAAACTAAGTTTGAAGGGTCAAATTTGCATGTGACTCCTAAGACTACCCCTATTTCCCAAATGACACCCAACACGCCCTATAAGGCCAAGGACATGTCTAAGGTCCGTTGTTTCAAGTGTCAGGGGTTCGGTCACTTTAAAACCGAGTGTCCCAATCAAAGAATCATCACCTTAAGGGAGGCGATTACATATCGTGATGATTTGTGGGAACAAGAGGAAAGTGACAAGGTGGGAAAAGTTTATATGCCAAAGGGAGGAGGAAGAGGTGGAAGAAGTCTTAGAGTTTGAGGCTCCTACACACGTTGAGTCACTAGTCTTGCGTCGTACACTACACACACTTGCTAAATCGTCTATAATGAAGCAAAGAGACCAAATCTTTCATACTAAATGTCAAGTGAATGATAAGTGGTGTAATGTGATTATTGATGGGGGGAGTTGCACTAATGTCGCATCCCAAGAAATGGTGGACAAACTTGCCTTGAACACTACGCCCCACCCAAAACCCCACACACTACATTGGCTTGATGACGGAAAGAAGGTGAAGGTCACAAAGCAAGTACGAGTTGGATTCACGATGGGTCCGTATAATGATGAAATCACGTGTGACGTGATTCCCGTGGATGCGTGCCACATTCTGTTGGGCCGGCCATGGCAATTCGATCGTGATGTACGTCATCAAGGGAGGACTAACGAGTATATTCTGATGGTGAATGATAAGAAAATCGTCCTAAGGCCAATGTCACCGAAGGATGTTTGTTTTATGCATTCTAACCGGGCTACCAAGCCTAGTTTATTTGTGTTTGCTAGTGAGCAGGTGTTAGCAAACAAAGATGAGAGATACGCCCTTAAAGCGTCTAGCATGTCCGTAGTTTCAAGAGGGAACGACCTTGACCAAGGTTACATTAACCTTGACCAAGTTTACCCTAAACTTGACTCTAACGAACTTGTGCAACCATTAGTCTGTGGGACTAAAAATGTATTCCCAAGTGATCTGGAGCCTAAGGTGTCTATCGTTGCTAGTCAAGGCAAAACTGAAGCCGAGAAGGAGTTTGAACGAGGAGAACCAGTAAATGCGCTTATGGCGTCAACATTGTCTGTGCCTCACGGGAACAAGTCTAATCTCGTGCAACAACTAATTCCGATCTATAGGAATAACCCTGAAGAAGTTCTAGAATCCCAATGTAAGAGTCAAGAGTTCATGAAAAACGAACATGTTCGAAGAAGCATGTGTCCTTATGGTAGGGAAGTTACTATCATGTTCCCAATTCCTAAACTCTGTGACGTGCTAAACAAGTTACGTGGTCTGGTTGCGGTTCTGATGATGGACTTCCGAAGTGAGAACCCTCAAAGTCATATGGCGACAAGGAACCAGGGAGTCTACACCATTCTGAATGTGGGGGATTTAACTTTGTTCTTAAATGTAGATGACCTTGCGGAATTGAGGTCAATTCCTTTCGAAGAGGGAGGGGATGACCCGATTGTGGGGTTCGATAAGGTAATCACTGAACCAGACTAGTCAACAAACTACGCGCTCGAATTATTCAAATCTAAGTCACTACAGATAAGCGTGTATTTGCTCGAGCGTGTCCAGCTTCATGTGGCTACTCGATTCAACTTACACGTCCAAATACATGGAAAAATGGAGCAAGTGAATTATTACCTAAAGAGAGGAGATACCATCAATTATGGAGATGTCATGATCTTTAATATGTGGCTAGCGGATCAAGTAAAAGATATCAACAAGAAATCCTTACCCAAATTGAAGATAGGCGTGATCTCAAATGTGTGAGAAGAGAATCAAGCATATATCATCTTTTGGCAAGGATTTGATTAGACAATAATTAATTGTGCACTACCTAGATTGTTTCTTTAAATAAGTGGATGTGGATTAACATAATCTACATAATTATAGTAGGAAAATAAGAGAGAATCACGCACCATATATGGTGGTGATTAGCTAACTAGTTTACAATATTTATTTCCATTTTAGCATAAACATTATAGGTAAGATATCACTAGAGATACCAAGACGATCTCGAGCATGTAGGGCTATATAAAGCCACATTCCAGTTGAATAAAATCATCGAATATTTATGAATTTACAAACAACTTGTCAAACTCTGGATTAATTTGTTAATCACGTGTTTAAACTTCGAGAAGGTACTTCGAATCGTTTAGAGGGTTGGTGTTCCAAACTCTGAGCTATTAATTCCGGGTTCAAGGTCGAACTACGGGTTAAATATCCTTTGGTTACTCACCGATTAACATCGGATCACAAAATACAGAAAATCGAAGCGTTTGCTTCCCAAAAATAGCCGAGCCACAAAACACAAAATCCTCACAGACCTTAACCACGAACCAAGGTTACATTAACCTAAGTTCAATTTCACTCCAAAATCCACGTCATCACTCAAGGTTACATTAACCTTCGACCCAACTTTCATTTCTTATTCTAAACCGCTTCCGCATTCGCATCACACTGGGCCTAAATTTGAGGTCTGTTTTGTGAGATTTTTACTCCGTTAAAAGCTCGCGCCAATTACTATTGATTCCGAGTCCACAATCAAGCGTATTTAGTTATGTTTACATCCGATCATCATCGGGTGTTTTTTGGAAACTGCTATAGACACCTGGCGGTCAAAATGTGGGTGTCTACAGTTGGCCGAGTCATTCCGTATGGCAAGGGATAGTATCCTGAATTCATCCGATAGATGTGAAGTTCACCTGAAGTTAGTAAGCGGAAGAAATACTGATGGCAGAAAGTACAATCTCCCTAATTTTTTCTGAAGTTGCAGCAATTATCGTAGGTGACATTGAGGACACCATAGACAGTAGGGACATTGTTGTTGAGTAGAGTAAGGGCCGTCTCCAAAGGATTTCTGAACTGCATCCATCATACCTGGCCTTGCAATACCCATTGTTCTTCCCGCGTGGCAAGAACGGTTTCCGTTTAGGCATTTCGCACTGTGAAGATGTTGTGACTTCCAGTGACAATGCAGAAACCTCACGTAACAAACTCACCTTGAGGGAGTGGTTCGCCTTCCGTCTACAACACCGTCCGGTGGAAGTTGAGGCCGACACTTTGCTAAGAGGACGTAGTTACTGCAACAGATTATCGTTGATGGGTACACAATGATAGAAGCGCAGCGCCTCAAATATCTACGTTTCAACCAACCCAAGCTAAGATCCGAGAAGTTTAATCAGCTGGCAAACGCCGCTGCAGATGGTCAGACCGATTCTTCCTCCGTTGGTGTCAAATATATTATCCCTTCCAGCTTTGTTGGGGGTAAGGGCTACATTAGGGAAAACTACCAAGATACGATGACCATTTGCAGGTGGTGCGGTTACCCAGATCTATTTATCACATTTACTTGCAACCCGAAGTGGCCCGAGATAGATAGATTTGTAAAGGCTAGGCGGTTAATTGCGGAGGACAGACCGGACATTGTTGCCCGTGTATTTAAGCTGAAGCTCGATGCATTAATGAAGAATTTTAAGGAGAACCATATATTTGGGAGAACTAGAGCGGGTTAATTTCTTTCACCTGCGCTAATTTCATAATTTCATATTTTGGATAACATGCTTACTTATTCAATCAAATACCATAATTTGTTTTTAGTTAACATATTGGTACATTCAAAATGACGTTGTTTTTTTAGTGGTGTACACGATTGAGTTCCAGAAACGCAGTCTCCCTCACGCCCATATTCTTCTATTCATCGAAAGGGATGACTAGTTCCTCGAGGCCAGTGACGTCGACGACATTATATCAGCAGAAATTCCCGACCCAATGCAAGAACCGACTCTATATAGGGCGGCAAAGGACTTAATGATCCATGGCCCATGTGGACACGCAAACCTGAAGTCCTCTTGCATGGTTGACGGTGTATGCACGAAAAGATTTCCGAAGCCTTTTTCTGATCGCACAACTATCGACGGTGATGGGTACCCTATGTATCGTAGACGCAACGATGGTATTATGGTTGAGAAAGGAGGTGTAAGTGTGCACAATGGATATGGTGTGCCTTATAACGCTGAACTGATGACACGTTATCATGCCCATATAAATGTCGAGTGGTGCAACCAGGCACGTTCCATCAAGTATCTTTTCAAATACATAAACAAGGGTTACGACCGTGTTACTGTGGGAGCTGCGACAAGGAAGAACCTTGGTGAGATTGACCACATTCAAGAATACTTAGACCGTCGGTATATTTTGCCACTCGAAGCGTCGTGGCGTATATTTGCTTTTGATATTCACTACCGTACCCCGCAAGTTCTATGTCTTAAGTACCACCTTCCTAATGAGCAGAATGTCATCTACAGTGACGACGACCCCATTGAGGATATTATAGCACGTTCCAACGGTGCTCGAACAAAGTTCACTGCTTGGTTAGATTACAATGCCAACCACGAGGAATCCAGAGGTCTAACCTACGCTAAGTTTCCGATAAAGTATGTCTGGCACGCTAAAGAAAAGTCTTGGGGACCGAGGAAACAGGGATTCAATCTGGGCATATATAATGTTTCACATGCTCCCAATGGCGGTGAGCGATACTACATGAGAACTCTACTGAACTTCGTTAAAGGCCCTACTAGCTACACAGACATTCACACTGTAAATGGCGTCGTACACGAAACTTTCAAGGACGCATGCTACGCTCTTGGTTTGCTCGGTGATGACAAGGAGTATATTGACGCTATAGAGGAAGCAAGTTATTGGGGTACCGGTTCCTTCCTTAGGAACCTGTTCGCAACGTTATTGTACTCTGGCAGTCTGATCAAGCCTGGATATGTTTGGGAGAAGACGTGACACCATTTATGAGATGATATCCTCGCCTGTCGCAGGAGAGAAATATTAAATTTCGGTAACCTTCTTTCTTCTGTTAACCGATCTTACATCCACTGGAATCTTCCTATTTTGTGTCCACACTATTTACTCACCAATGTTGTAGTTGAAATGTTCTGCATCGCAATCTCTGTTTCATTTTTACTCCCTTGATTTAACACATTCATGACCTTTTTTTGTTAGTCCGTATTCAGAGAATTTCTACTCGCAGAGTTGCAGATGACGGACGAGGAACTCCAAAGCTACGCTTTATCAGAAATTGAGTTGTTACTGTAGGGCAATGGTAGTTCGCTCTCGAAGTTCCCTGATATGCCCATGCCCGACGACAATCTGAACTCAACGCACCTCAACAGGTTAATTGCAGATGAACTCACCTATGACCGTGAACAACTTCGTCTTGACCATGAAAGGTATATGTTGACAATAACTGACGAGCAAATAGTAGTTTACAATGAGATTATGATTGTCGTACTCAGCTTGAATGGCGGTTTTTTCTTTGTTTACGGCGATGGCGGAATTGGCAAGACATTCATATGGAATGCTCTTTGTGCTGCCTTGAGGAGTAAGGGGGAAATAGTTCTACCGGTGGCTTCGAGTGGGATCGCCGCCATCTTACTACCTAGGGGACGTACAGCTCATTCCAGATTCAACATTCCTATCAGTGTTGACGAGAAGTCAATGTGTCCAGGCATCAAGCCAGGGTCCGACCTCGCTGAGCTACTCATAAAATCCAAGCTTATAATTTGGGACGAAGCTCCAATGGTAAGTCGATACTGTTTTGAGGCACTCGATAGAAGTTTGAGAGATATAATGCGATTTGTAAATCCATTGAATTCCGATAAGCCTTTCGGTGGAAAAGTCGTTGTACTAGGTGGTGATTTTAGGCAAATACTACTTGTTGTTCCTAAAGGAAGTCGGGAAGACATAGTTTACGCCTCAGTTTTTTCTTCACCAATTTGGAGAGATATAAAGGTTAGCTTTTCTAAAGTATACATTATCATCAATGCTCTTTTTTCTTATACCCCTGCCACCTATTTAATCTTATTTGACCCTTTTGTTTTGCTATGTAGGTTCTACAATTGACAACAAACATGAGGTTACAGATTGGAGTTGCTGACTCAGATGCCGAAGAAATTAGGTTGCTTTCAGAGTGGTTATTAAGTATTGTGGACATGACATAGGTCCACCCCGACGCGGCCAAGCGCGGGTTTGGGGAGGCGAATGAATCTCGTGGTAAGATTGAACTCGGGTTGAAATTTAAATCTAATTAGGATTCGCCACCAAATTAGTTCGAACCCACTCTACATTTGGGCGTTTCGTGCATAAAACACGGCCTGCTTTCAATGTTAGAGTTTAGGGGTTCGTCCCTTTGCATTACAATACCGACGCCGAGTTATCAGGAATCGTGTATTGAATTACTCTCGTGTGCCAACGGTTTCGGACATCCGGAAACCATGGTTCTGAGTAAGGGGTAAGGGTACGTGTTGGGAAGCCCACAAAGGACACCCAACCCTGCCCGCACTTAGCGACCTCTACTTAGATATCGTCCATTTTTCATGTACGCGTGTTAATTTGACTGTGAAATGGTATGCAAACAATGCATTTTCGCTAAACATGTGATTTACGTTCAACTACGTCATTTAATGCACCTAAACTAACGTCAAAGTTATTTAGCATGGGAGGTTCGTTTTAATGCGACAAGTGCAAATAACGAAAATAAAACTTGGAAAGAATATTACAAATACGCGGGCAGAATACAACCCGGAAATACAATACAATGAGCCAAAGTTACAATAAACGATAAAACAATCATAAAAAAGTAGACTAAACGATTAACAAATTGTACGATGCATGGTTTTGAAAGGAGTAAAACACGTGATGGACTTAACACGTGTTGACCGAAGTCATTAAAAGAGTTTATCGAGGCTTGAAATATGTGGAAGACTCACGGTTTTGGCGTGACAGAGGCCACTCGATCGAGTCATGGGAGGGACTCGATCGAGTGCCTCTCAAAAAACCTCATGTCTCGATTTTGGGGTGCCACTCGATCGAGTGGGCTATGGCACTCGATCGAGTGCCCCATGTTCGAGCTATTGCTCGATTTCGGAAGGTGGTGGATCCGAATTTATTTCTTTGAAAATCGATGACTAACCGAGTTATGTAAAAATATTGTGTGATTTAAAATAAACTCGGTTTACGATCCTCATAATATGCGTTGTATGATTATAAGACCGTCATCGGGAGTTTTAGAAAAGTGATGTAAAATCGACTTGAACTTGGTTAGAACGAAGTTAATTCCCTCCGCGTCACAACATCGTACTAATCCTTTCGGATTACGTGATGTTCGATTCGGCATCAACAGGTTTCGTACTAGCCCTTTTAAAAATGGGATTGAGTACGTTTAACGATAAATATCCACGATCGCATTATGCCCTTGAGTGTTTAGGGCGGCGCTCCTCGAAAGGGTGCCACCTCTATTACGACTCGTAAAGGGATTAAAAGGATCTTTAAACGGGGTTTGCCTTTAAATATACCCGATGCGAAATTGTTTTAATACTAAATAATTATATACGATGTTAATAATGATGATAAAAATACTAGTGACGAAATAAAATAAAAAAGAAGAAAAAAAACAAGATGGAGAAGAGAAAAAAAATCGAATCGGGTTTTGAATTACACCCTCAACCTACATGCTTAAATATCTCGGAAACGGACTCGTAAAATAGCGGTGTGTGCGCGGGAGTGTCGACAATATAGGATGAGTTATAGTGTGTATGGTGAGGGAGGGGATTTGACGAGTTTTGCTCTCGGGTCTTTAACGAGTTTTGATCTCGGGATTCCTAGTGTGTGTGTAGAGGGAATGTCGGGGTTGTATGTAGTGCGTAGGTTGCTTAGGGTTGCAAATGTAGGGTTATAAAATTGTATCAATTGAAGGTGTAAAGGGGGTGTATTTATAGAAGAACCAGCCCCCTCGACCTAGGGTTACTCGATCGAGTGCCCCTGATGGACTCGATCGAGTGGCCCAAAGAATGGCAACATCGGGCTTTTTTGAAGGCCTACTTGATCGAGTGGCCTGGCACTCGATCGAGTGGGCTGGCACTCGATCGAGTGGGTCAGATAAGTCAAAATATTTTGAGTTTTTGACTTTGAGTTGGACTCTTGAAGCATGCATGGTTGTTTTCGTCTCGGAAACGACTTTGACCGGGGTTTGACTCGATCCCTAAAAAGACGGTTTTATTTCCGGAGTCGGTTTTGACCCAAATTAGTCTTATTTGACTTGAAACGACCCACTAGACCTGAATTTGAGGTCGGTTTTGTGAGATTTGTACTCCACTAAAAGCTCACGCCAGTTACTATTAATTCTGAGTCCAAAATCGAGTGTATTAAGTCACGTTTACGTCTGATCATCATCGGTGTTTTGTTGGAAACTGTTATAGACACTAGCAGGCAAAATGCAGGTGTCTACAAGTATTGGTGATGGTCTGGCAAGTGGTCCAAATGATGAAACAGCAGACATCGATCTCCCACAGGATATTCTTATACAACCTGGGGATGACCTTGTTGCAGCAATCGTAGAGAGCACGTACCCAAATCTGCTGAACCATTTGAAGGACCCAGACTGGCTTCAGAACCGAGCAGTCCTGGCACCCACGCATGATGTCGTCGAAAAGATTAACGATTATGTACTATCTTTCATTCCTGAGAAGGAGGTTGTGTATTTGCTTGTCGTCCGACGAGATTAGCAATGACGAGACAAGCCATCACATCCGTCAACTATACTCTACTGAATTCCTGAACTCAATCAGAGAGTCTGGCCTCCCTTCTCATGAGTTAACACTAAAGGTCGGCGCCATTGTTATGCTACTAAGAAATCTCGACCAGGCGAATGGACTTTGCAACGGTACTCGATAGGTTATTTCCAAACTGGGAGATCGGGTACTAGAGGCTACAGTCATCACAGGTAGCAAGAAAGGTGTTCAGGTATATATTCCCAGAATCAAACTCTCACCTTCTGATGACACCAAGTTCCCTATTCGGTTCGAAAGAAGGCAATTCCCGATTGTGGTTTGTTTCGCGATGACAATAAACAAAAGTCAGGGTCAATCGTCTCCAGTGTTGGCATGTTCTTACCGAAGCCAGTGTTCACTCATGGACAGTTATATGTCGCGTTTTCTAGGGTCACGCGTAAGAAGGGTCTGAAGGTTCTCATCATAGATGAAGATCAGTATCTTTCTTATACAACGACAAACGTCGTGTACAAAGAAATCTTCTCCAATGTCAGATGAAATTTGTGCTCAATATTATTCTAATTGATGAAATTTGTGGTTAATATTTGAGTTCTTCATTTTGACCGCAATTTCTTAGCAGTTTCACAACAGTAAATGACTTTAAGTCACAAAAAAAAATTGTAATAAGATTCGCTAATGCTCAGGAAAACGGAGACACGTCTAACAGACGATCAAGTCGATGTTGCGTTTAGTACTTGCTAATTAATATAGTACACAATAACTGATGTCGCTTACAGTACACAGTACAGATTATATAGATAATTACTTACACCAACTATTTTTTCCTAGTTCTTTCCTCAGTCGTCATCTCAACCACAACCTCATCCGTAAAATATCAAGGCTGTCATGTTCCTCCAAAAGGGCAAACTGTTTGTCCTCTACATGCAGAAACATCTGCTTTCAATGTCTTCAGTTAAAATATATTTGCAGATTATAATCTAAAACATTTATCAATTACCTTAGTCGACTGGGTAGAAATCCGGATATATATCTTCCAAAGCTTCCTTTATTATTTCATAGTGACAGATTTCGTCCTCTCTCCTTTAATTGTCCCCACTACTCGAACCCAGTTAAGTACCATACGGTAATCGGTCTCGCGTGATAGGTAACGCTCATCTTGCCACGATGCAACCCAACAGTGTGGACCAGCTTCATGATCTCATTGGTTTTCCATTGCTTCCTTAGTCGTTTCAAAATCTTCGAATACCTTCTGAAGTTTGAAGGCACTAACATAGTTGATCACCGAGGGAAATAACTCTAACACTGCAGCACTCCTGAAGATTTCATCGTCCTCTATGCAAGGGTCGATTCTCACCACATTGTAACCCAGACATTATAACCTCAACCTTAGAGGATGCAAGTTCTTGCAAATAGTGTAGTCTCCATCCCAATCGAACGGAAAATTATCCATAATGCATTTAGGTGGATACATCAACTCAGTATACATCGCTTTTCTTCTATCAATTTCCTTTTTCTTGATGGTCAACTTTGATAATTTGGTTATATGTAATTTTCTTACCGCTATCCACACCTTTTGTTTGTCAATTTAATTTTGGATGTTTAGTTGTGTGCAATCTTGATGAAGCAATTATTTCTTTTAATTCACAGTAAGTCTCTGAATTAATGTTCCTAACTACTTACTTGAACAGTACAAAACTACATATATACCGATGATCCTTTATATTATAATATGTGCACGATTATTAAACGTCGGTAACTTGCTGATTATAATCTGCGATGGTTGTCCAGTTTGAAATTTGTCGTCAGTATACGCAATCCCTTACGTACATTAACCTCTCAACTACCATGTCCAGCAGATTATTTAGTAGACGTTCCAGTCATCTACTCCATTTAATACATAAACTTATCGAGATAGACGGTGTTCAACATGAAACTTATCGAGATTGAAATTTACTGACTCCGTACTCAATTTTGTATGTAATTAATACTCACTAAATTTTCGTTACACTCCAATTTAGTAGACGTATCATTAATTTACTCGCACCCATGTATTTAACCAATTACACCATGCAATTTTAACACCCCGAGTCACTCTCTGTGGTCGCTTCTTTGACCTTCCGAATGTACTGAACCACGCAGCGTATCTTACTTATAATACATTCTATTAATAATATATATATTTTGTCCTCCTAAATTGTTTTTTTGAAAATATGCACAAAATGTAATTAACATCCACATTAGATTTAGATAATATTGTCGACTATTTATTAAAGTTCGTTACGTCGCCCCCACTCGCTATATATTCTTCTTATTGCACTTCAGTAACTGTAATCAGTAACTTATTTTTACAACGCAATGTTACCAATTAACCACCAATTATGTAACGCAATATTACCAACCAACTACAGTAATTCAACAATCCGAGTTATTGCAGATGTTAACTGGTAGATGCCTCCGAGACATCAACTAAATAACCAAAATCGATAACCATCGTTTTCATTCTTTACCACACATACTCCTCTCAGTCCTCTGTCTATGAACCATAACAGATTGGGTGTACTGATCATATCGACTACTATTCTAACAAATTGGGGGTACTGATCATATCGACTGAACTGGAAGTCATTCACCAAAAATTGAGGGATTACTAACTACAGATCAGCACTACCAAGGACAGCTACGCCAAACCCATCGTTAACATTCATACCATAATCAGTTCGTTCCAAAATGTTCTTAATATAATACACAATTAGTCGATATGTGCACTATCACCAACCAACTACAGTAATTCGACAATCCGAGTTATTGCAGATGTTCACTGGTAGATGCCTCCGAGACATTAACTAAATAACCCAAATCGATAACCACTGTTTCCATTCTTTACCACACCAACTCCCCTGTCTATGAACCCTAACAGAATCTGTATACTGATCATATCCACTAATGTTCTAACAAATTAGGGGTACTGATCATTTCTACTAAACTGGAAGTCAGTCAACAAAAATTGCATGCATACTCACAACTGATCAGTACTACCAAGGACATCTACTTCAAATCCGTAGTTAACATTCATACCATAATTAGTTCGTTCCAAAATGTAACTGATTAATAACTACAGTACGATATATCCATAGTTGGATTAGAGTATTTAATTACAATCCGAATTAATAGTAAGTGTATATGCACAAAACCAGAATAGAAAAATTCATATTCCTGCAAAATAACATCCATATGCTTGGGTTCCCGATCACTTACCTGGACCATCTTTTCAAGGGTAGAAGTTGGGGTAAATCACTACTAAATCTGCCACAAGGCCTCCATACAGATCTCATAGTGGCAGATATCCGTCAAATCCGCCAAATATCCTCCATCTCCCCTCAATGTCAGGGGAACCACCCTGTAGTTAGGGATGGCAACAGATCTGGGATCCGATCTGGATCCGCAAGATCCGATCCGCACGGATCGGATATGGATCCTAAATTTTGAGATTCATTGGATATGAATCCGGATCTGGATCCGCTATTTTTAAACGGATCTGGATCTGGATCTTAATAATTAAATCCGGATCTGAATCTGCAAATCCATTTTATTAAAAAATTAACAATAATAAAGAACTTAGAACTTTAAGTTGTGTTTTTTTGGTTATTTCTAAGACTTTTTTCTTTTATTTTATTAATCTTTGATTATGAATCTTTATATTCGATTTTATTTATAAAATTATGAAAATTAATATGGTCGCAAATACGTATTAATTAAAAAATTTGCAGAATTTAAGTAAAAAATTGGATCCGCGGATCCGGTCCAGATCCGGCGGATCTGGATCTGGATCTACATTTTTGGGATTCGTCAGATCCGGGCCGGATCCGGATCCGCTACTAAGAGTGTGGATCTGGATCTGGATCCATGTGGATCCGGTCTGTTGCCATCCCTACCTGTAGTCCGTGTGGCTGGACAGATATTGGTCATCCATGTAACACTGATGCGTGTCGTAATCGCAGTCAAAATTAAATTTATATTCACTTACAAGACTCTAGCTAACTAGTAGTAAAGCAAGTAAGGGTCGAACCCACAGGGACGAATAATACTATCTCATATTAATTTAATATTATTTATATAGTTATATAAGTATAAATATAAGAATGGGGGGTTGTTTGGGTTGTTTTTATACTAAACTAACTAACTAAAATTAAATAAATAAACTAATAATACTAATAATCGCAATAAAAGGTAGAAAGTTCTTATAATGAATAAATAGGAGATATGTAATTTTCTATAGATGTCGGGTAAATTCATCAATTCACTTAATTAATTATCGGATGGATTAGTTAATCGGTTAATCCTTGAACGCAAGTAAATTAACAATTTTATCTCTCTGACTCATTAAACCCGTGAACGCACGCAAGTTTAATCCTAACCAATTTATCAAATTAACCATGAACGCATGAATCAAATCAATAAATTAAGTAGCTTTAAGATCACTAATCTGTTGAATAAAATATAACCAGAACGCTGCAATTATATCTGACTCAACTACTACACAAGATTCTAGCAATTAAGATTAGACCAGCAAGCTGCAACTTAACCAAAATCCTCTATCCACTAAAAGAATAACTCCCTTGTAGACACCCACATTTGGCCGTTAGGTGTCTATAGCAGTTTTCAAAAAACACCCGATGATGATCGGACGCAAACATGCTTTAATATACTCGAATATGGGCTCAAAATCGTTAGTTCTTGGCTTGGGTTTTTTACGGAGTACAAATCTCATAAAACCGACCTCAAGTTCAGGCCAAGTGGGTCATTTCCAATCAAATAAGACTAATTTGGGTCAAAACCGACACCGAAAACAAAACCGACTTTTAGCAACCGGGTCAAACCCCGGTCAAAGCTGGTCCGAGACGCAAATCAGTCGCACAAAATTCCGAGAATCCAATTCAAAATCAAAAACTACAAAATATCAGTTGCTTAAAGAGAACCAAACCTATTCAATTTAGGATAAAATCTCTTCCTATAATTCTATCCCAAACCGGGGTATTTTCTTATAAATACCCCACCTCCCTCAACACAATACACAACTTTTCATCCTACAACTTTTACCCATCACAACTTTTACACACCTACTACTCTTCAACCCTAGCATCTAGCAAACCGACAACCTTAAACCACCATAACTCATCTACATAATCTCGATACTCCCGTGCCTGAGCCACAACAAGACGATCGAGTTCCATACCGAGAATACGAAGCATGTAGGTTGAGGGTGCAAATAATCCCGTTCTTCTCTCTTTCTCTTCTCTTCTCGCGTCATCTTCCGCGTCTTCTCTCGTCTCTTTTTTTCATTTTTTTTTCTAATATCGTTAATATTTCTAATATCAAAACACCTTAAAATATTCGCCTATTCGTGTCGAATACAAGGGATGACGGGATAAGGAAATCCGAATATACAAGGGTATTGCACCCGATGTTGCCGGTCGCTTATCCCGACACCCCAAGTATTTGATTGTTGAAGCGAATCAACATCAACAAGATCGTTTTTTTTATTGCGTCGCTAGTATCGTTTTAATATTTACGTCATCATTAAAATCGCACATTCATCAATTTCTAAAACTACCTCAAATCAAGCTCGTTTAAAGACGATATTCGCATTAGACCCTTCTAATCCTTTTACGAGTAGTAACAGTGGTGGAGCCCTCTCGGGGAGCCCCGCCTTAAACACTCAAAGGTATGATGAGATCGCAAATACTTCTCTTCAAACGCGTCCGATTCCCTTTTTAAGGTTAGACCGAAACCTGTTGATGCAAATCAAACATCACATAATCCGCAAGGATTAATTATGATGTCGTGACGCGGAGGTAATCGATTTTCGCTCTAATCAAGCAAATAATAAAAATCATCATTCTAAGGATGCGATACCGACTTCATAGTCAAATATCAAATCTAACGGAATCAATCAAAAAAGCTAAAACAGCCCTCCATGCGAGTCGCGCGGAGGTCATGCGAGTCGCGCGGATCTCATGCAAGTCGCACGATGTTCATGCAAGTCGCGCGGTTGCCTGGAAATTGCAACACAAAAGGGATTATTTTGTCCTAGTTCAATTTTAAACAACTTATAACATCTTTTCTAAAATTCACTCTAAATATTGGATATTGGTTCCATAACTGAGTATCGAATATGACAAGTATTGAAAGTTAAGTCGAGTATAAATTATACAATATTTCTACGCTATTTAATAAATTATCGATTTAAAAATTAAAAGCATCATCAAATACTTTCATGACCTCGGTCAAACACGTGCCAAGTCAATCACGTGTCTTACTCTTTTCAAAATCATGCATCATGTCATTTATGTCGCTCTATATTATTTGCAAACCGTTATTACCGTTACTAACTTGTTTGTTCGTGTTTTAGCGATTTATTTCCGTTGTTGTTTGTTTTATTGTACTAAAACGAACCTCGCATGCTAAATACAACCTTGATATTTAAATTAATTGCATTAAATCGACATAGCAACTTATTCAAATCTTCGCATGTTTAGTCAAAATATTGTTTGCATATCATTCAATCGAATTACTAACGCGCGTATTTTAAAATCAAACGATATCTTAGTAAAGGTCGCTAAGTGCGGGCGGGGTTGGGTGTTCTTTGTGAATTTCCCAACACGTACCCTCACTCCTTACTCAGAACCGTGGTTTCCGGATGTTCGAAACCATTGGCGCACGAGAGTCATTCAATACGCGGTATCCGATAATGTCGGTATCGGTATCGCAATAAAAAGGGACGTACCCAATAAACTCTGAGATCCAAATGGGCCGTACTTTGTGCACGGCCCACCAAGATATAGAGTGGGTTCGAATGGGCCCGAACTCCCACAATGTTCGGTGGCGACTCCATTTCGATTTAAATTTCAATCCGAGATCCATCTCACATGAGATTGATTCGCCTCCCCAAACCCGCGCGTGGCCGCATCGGGGTGGACCTATGTCATGTCCACATCCCTATGAAAATTTTCCCTCCAAATGCTCAATCTTATTTATGGAAACAATTAATAATAGTAATTCCTATAAAATTATATACAAATTAAATGCAAATAATTCAAATACTACAGTATTAACATTTACAATTGTACGACATTGTAAACAACTACGGAGTATAAGTAGTATTAGCTTCATAAACGATATAATCATTAAGATTTATAAATTTATACTTCTCCGTTCAAGTTCAAGCTACCCATATTCGTTTTTCGGACGTTCAAGTCCAAGCTTACCATTTCCATTTTAGTGATTATTTTAATATTAAACAAATAATTTAGACCTTACATATTATATTTAAAAAATGTCATTATTTACACTACGTTTAATAATAAACAAATAATTAACCTTTACACATTTGTATCTTTAATAATAAAGAATCGGTTTCTTAAAACTTGTGCTAAAAGCAAATAGGTAACTTCGAATTGAACGAAGGGAGTATTACTATTCGCTTCATGATCATGAAAAAAATAAACAAAAATATACGTACATTTCATTACATTATTAATTTATCTCAATTAGTTTCAAGTTTCAATTTTATTTCTCAAATTAAAAGTTAGGACAAAAATATTAAAATAAGTACGAGTACTACGTAATACATAAAAAAAATACATCAGCAACTGAAATATATCGTGCAAGTATGCACGAGACTATACTAGTTATTATTTATCCAACAATCGATTCATGAATACAATTGAGTTGACCAAACAAAATTAATAAATACGAATCAGATAGTCAAATAATGAATCTTATATAAATATCCAACAAACTAATTAATCAGTCAAAACGATATCATAATCTCATAAACCTTAACATCAATAGTCAATTACATACTCCAATTGAAAATTACTTTAAACTAAAAGTAATAACAGTAAAAATAAGATAAAGATTAGAAAAGCTCATAAAAATAGGAACGAAATTTGATTAGAACGGAGTCGGAACGAAGTCGAAACGTCGTCTCCGTCTTTTCTTTGGTCTGTCTTCTGCGTCTTCCTCTGTTCCGGTGTGTTCCCCTGTTCTTCCTCTTTTCTCTCTGTGGACATGACATAGGTCCACCCCGACGCGGCGAAGCGCGGGTTTTGGGGAGGCGATAGAATTTCCATATGAGATGGATCGAATAGAATTTTAAATCGAAGTAGGAGTCGCCACCGAATTTTATGGTTATTCGGAACCATTCGAACCCACTCTATGTCGTAGTGGGTCATACTTAAAGCCTGACCCATTTCCGATGTAAGAGTTTATTGGGTTCGTCCCTTAGCATATCGATACCGATGCCGACTGGGCGGTTAATCGTATATTGAATGACTCTCGTTGCCAATGGTTTCGGACATCCGGAAACCACGGTTCTGAGTAAGGGGTGAGGGTACGTGTTGGGAAGTTCAGCGAGAACACCCAACCCCGCCCGCACTTAGCGGCCTTTACTAAGATATCGTTCGGTTTTGTGTACACGCGTTAGTTCGACGATGAAATGATATGCAGAGATTATTTTCCTAAGACATGTGAGGAAAAATAAATAAATGGGTTGCTAAGTCATTTAATGCTCGTTTAAACTACTAACGTCAAAGTTATTTTAGCATGTGAAGTTCGTTTTAGTCTAATAAAACGATAAAAAGAAAATATGAGAACAATTTCCTACAAACACGAGAAAACGGGTTAGTAACGATGAATAGGAAATAAATATATTAAATCGAGAAAATAAGAATTAATCGAGTCTAATTCCGAGCGAACTCTGTTGCGACGTCGTCCCAAGTCTTGTACTTCTTGGAATCGAGCCTGTAATACCAGGCTTTTGGATGCTTCTCAAGGGAAGAAGCAAAGAGATGCTTGAACATGTTGGACTTAACCCCTTTAAGGGCCATGAACTCCTTGAAAGCCCGGATATGGTGGACCGGGTCTTCAGTACCCTCGAACATTGGTAGACCCGTCAGGTTGAGATTGGCGGGTAGTTCATCGGTCAGTGGGGTGTAGGTCCTAGCATTCTCCGTATGGATGGAGCTTTGGGTTGTCATATGGACCTGTTCCTGCAGTTTGTGGACTGCGCTGGCCAATTCGGCTAAAGGCCCAGTAGTATCGACATTGCCACTAGGAGTTCCCTGCTCTATGGCACTTACCCGGGTGAGGATGGCGATCTGGTCTTCCCGCATTTTCCTCAATTGGTCTTGGATTTGGGCCAACGAGGTGGTCAATTCATCTATGGCTTTTTGTGTCATGGCTCGAGTGTAGGGCGGCCTGTCTGTAAGAATACCGCGTAATCAGGAAGGTTGCTTCGGAACTTGAATACACCAAGGCATAGGAAATAGCGTGGGAGGAGAGACGACTCCAGTTTGACTCGGGTTAGACTCTCCTAAGACAAATGTGTAGAGTACGATTCTCGGAGTGACTGTGATTAATCGCTCCATCGGAGAATATCCCCCAAGTGAGACTAAGGACTCAGATAGGACTCAGATGGTGTGACATCTAAGTGACTCGAAAGTGGGGTACGTGAGACACGTGTAAGACAAGACCCTTAGAGCAACCGTGATTGGTCACTCTACTAAAGGGTAGCCCCCGAGTGGGACTGAAGACTTTGTTAAGACTCGAGTGTCGGACGAGTGACCCTTAGATGTAAGGATCACGAACCTTTTGTTATAAGGCTATGCCTTGTAAATGGTTGACTCTGAAAGGACACCTAGACGGGTGACTCGTGGACGGTGGGCTTTCCTTAGGATTCGGCAAGTGGGCCTAGTCCCGTTCGAAGGAAGGTCTACGTGAGAATTCCCCAGACTTTAGACTCGAGTGTGTAAACGGGCTTTCCTTTGTAGGAGTTGGTCCTACGAAGGTGGGCCGTGCCTTGACAAGTAAGGCGGACTGGGATGGGGTGGAAACTCGTGATATAAGATCGACGGAGTTTCGACGCTATAGACTCTTACAACCTATGACAAGACCCGACACTGATAAATACGGGAAGTCCTAAGAAGAAGAGGATTTTGAAAAGAGAATTTGGGTTTGAAAATCGAGCAAAAGTCGGATTGGAAGACCCGATTTTTTTTGAAAACCAAGAAAGAGGTTATCGGGCCGAGATTTCGGGCTTTTTTTTTTGAAAAGGTTTGGACAGCATACCGGCTAAAAATAAGCTATTTTGAGTCAAAATCATAAGTCCTAAATTCGGCAGCTTTCCGGGTTTTGAAAAAAGTAAATGGGTTTGAAAAGATGTAAGTTTTTGAAAAATGATGGTTTTTAAAAAAAGACCAAAGAAGATCAAGTAGCATGTAGTCATTGAAACAGTATAACGACGCCATGTATGCTCTTAGTCTAAGTCTCGGTCGGTCTAATAGGGTCTATACCAACAACGATGGCTTTCTCGTACTGAGGACGGACTCCCTAAGCCGAGTGGGTCTTAGGACATGCCGCAAAACCTAAACGAGTTCCGCCATTGAAGTCTTTAGTGCATCCAAGTGGGAATGCACCGTGGTATAGTGGGACGTCGGTCACAAGTAACCGGCCCGGGATAGAACGGGGTTATGCATGAACCATTGAACTAAAACGTGTACATTACTAATCGAACAATTTCTTTTCGAGTCTCACCCTGAGGATGCCGATGGTAAGTGACACATCAATTATTCCCCAGCGGAGTCGCCAAATTGTGGACATGACATAGGTCCACCCTGACGCGGCGAAGCGCGGGTTTTGGGGAGGCGATAGAATTTCCATATGAGATGGATCGAATAGAATTTTAAATCGAAGTAGGAGTCGCCACCGAATTTTATGGTTATTCGGAACCATTCGAACCCACTCTATGTCGTAGTGGGCCATACTTAAAGCCTGGCCCATTTCCGATGTCAGAGTTTATTGGGTTCGTCCCTTAGCATATCGATACCGATGCCGACTGGGCGGTTAATCGTATATTGAATGACTCTCGTTGCCAATGGTTTCGGACATCCGGAAACCACGGTTCTGAGTAAGGGGTGAGGGTACGTGTTGGGAAGTTCAGCGAGAACACCCAACCCCGCCCGCACTTAGCGGCCTTTACTAAGATATCGTTTGGTTTTGTGTACACGCGTTAGTTCGACGATGAAATGATATACAGAGATTATTTTCCTTAGACATGTGAGGAAAAATAAATAAATGGGTTGCTAAGTCGTTTAATGCATGTTAAACTACTAACGTCAAAGTTATTTTAGCATGTGAAGTTCGTTTTAGTCTAATAAAACGATAAAAAGAAAATATGAGAACAATTTCCTACAAACACGAGAAAACGGGTTAGTAACGATGAATAGGAAATAAATATATGAAATCGAGAAAATAAGAATTAATCGAAATCTGAAAAATATTGTTAAAACGCGGTTTTGTATAAAAAACGGAGTTCGAAAAAGAATAAAAAAAACGAAAAAAACGTGTTTGGGTCGTGAGCCGTGCGACTCGGCCGAGACGTGGCCGGGTCGCATGGCGGCCTGATTTCGATGACGGTTTTCGGAAAATTTTGGTTAAATCGCGTACGAATATCGCATAATTCGTACTCGATTCAATATTCTCGATATTCGTTGTATTCGATAGTTGATTATCAAACATTTAGAATAGTTTTGGAAAAGATGTAAATTTAGAAATCGTTTCGTAAAATAATAAAAATAAACGAACGAAAAACTAAAAAAATAGAACCAGATCAGACTCGTGCGCGAGTCGCCTGGACCGGGCGCGACTCGCGTACGGGTCTGATTTTTTTATATATTTTTTGTGTTCGAAAATCGTTAATCGCGTACAAACATGAATTAATTTATACTCGGTCTATATTTTCGATATTCGTCGTATTCGATATTCGATTATGAAATCGATATCGAATATTCGGAATGACTTTAGAAAAGGTTTTGAAAAAGTTTGTTTTTGAACGAAAAGATGTAAAAAAAGATTTTGAACGAAAAGTTGTAAAAAGATGTAACGATTTCGTCGAAAACTTAATATAATTCTTTTTGATACGATATTCGATTATATAGAATCGATATCATATTTTAAGAATATTCGATATATGAAAATAGTTTTTAATAATATCGATATTAGAAAAAATAAAAAAGACCGACGAGACCCATAAAAACGAGAAGAAGAGAAGAGAAAAGAGAAGAGTCGGGTTTGATTTACACCCTCAACCTACATGCTTTGTTTTCTCGGGATAAGGCTCGTCGGGAAGTGGCTTAGACTCGGGAGCGTCGAGATGATGAGGATGAGTTAAGGTGTATCGGTTTGGGTGGTTTGGGACGTCGGGTTTGGCCGGTTTCGTCGAGGTTTCGAGGCTTCGAAAGTGTCGGGATTTGCTGACTATCGGATTTGTGTATGTAAACCGGGTGTGGAGGCTGTTTTTTTGGTGTAACGGGTGTGTAAATACCGTGTATATTGGCTGGAAAAGCGAGGTCATTGATGTCCCTTTTGTGTTGGACGGGAGGTCCTATTTATAGGGAGTTTCCGACCTTGGTTTAGGAGAGTTTGAATACCGCTTAGGATAGGAAATGTAGGAATTTGAGGGAAATAAGAATTCCGCTTTCTTGGCCAAGAAGAAAGGGAACACGGCTGACTTGAGGAGTGTTTGGCCGAGTGTTTTGCACTCGGTTGGGTACTTGAATCGATTTCCGGATAGAATTCCTACTTGAGATCGAATTCTACCTTAAACGGAATTGTTTATTATTTTGTATGGCTGATTTTTGTAGTATCCGAGTTCAAACCGGATTGGTGGGGGTGACACGGCAGATTTTATGCCTCGGAAAATATCTTTGACCGGGTTTTGACTCGGTCGCTAAAAGACGATTTTACCCCTGGTGACGGTTTCGACCCAAATTAGTGTTATTTGACTCGAAACGACCCACTGGGCCTGGATTTGAGGTTGGTTTTGTGAGATTTGTACTCCTTAAAATGTCTAAGCCAAATGTCCATAATTACAAGCCCATATCCGAGTCTATCAAAGCACGTTTACGTCCTATCATCATCGGGTGTTTGGCGGGAACTACTATAGACACCTGGCGGTCAAAATGTGGGTGTCTACACTCTCTCTTCAACTTCTTTTTTTGTTCTTCTCGTGTCCTTCCTCCTTCCTGGTTCTTCCTTTCATTTTATATCTTTTTTATTTTTTTTCCTTCTTATTCTCTTATTAAATCTTTTATTTCCTTCTTTTTTGTTTCCTTGTTTCCTACCCCATCTTTTATAATAATGGGCTTCAGACCATTAGTTTGGTATCAAAATCTGCTGGCCTGCTGCCTTATAACTCGATTTAGACCTAGTATATGATGGAATTTGGTGTTTCTCTCTTCTATAAACTTGTAGGTCTCGAACTTAGCTTTCCAACGCATCCCGAATCACTTGATTTCGATATCGTATGAGTGAGATATCGTCGTCTTAAGATAGACCTGCATAATGTATACGAGAATGTATGTATTATTTGACCTTCAAATTAAATTAAATGGGTTATTCTAAATAATTTTTAAAATAGATAATAAAACTTATTTTAGCATATAAATAATATTAACGTATACATTACCCCGAAATTCATAAAAATACGCTTTTAGCTCAAATAATATGAAAGACAACATAAAAATAATAATATTAAAGGAGTAAAAATATGTATAAATATCGATTTATCCAACACCCCTGATTTTTATAAATTTAAATTAAATTAAAATTTTGTTCGTATTTTTTATTTTTACGATTTAACTCTTAATTCTTAAAATTATTATAAAACGAATTTATCGTTTAATCGTTTCAAACTCCTAAAATTCTATTTGTCTCGGAAACCCTTATATTTAAACATTTTTATTTCTGTTTCGATTTATTTTATACATTTAATTTAACTCTTATCGAAAGTCTATTTCGGTGATTTAAATTCTAAATTCTTTTTATTTATTTATATTTAAGCTCGAATTTCTATTTTCGGCTCGAAGCTCATTTATTTAAGTTTCGTCAAAACATCTATTATTTTTTTTCTTTAGAAATCAATTTAATTCACTTAATCGAAGGTTTGTTATTTATCGAAAAATACTATTTCATCGTCTAATTATTTATTTCTATGAGCTTCGTTTTCGTCTCGAATACTTTATTTACTCATTTTATTCGATGGTCCGATCATTTATTAATTTTATTAACTCGTTTAATTCGATTCGTGGGTCAGCCAACTTATCGATACGGAATTTGTTTAATCCGTATTTCTAACCTGATTCATTTAATTATGTTTGTTTGTTTCACTCCCCCTGTCAACTTTTGCTCACCGCTTCACTTTACTCACCCTCCTTGTTACTGATTCTCCTCCCCTGTTGCCCTCCTTCCCTCTTTCGTCTCCCCTTTCCCCTGTCAACGCTCACACACACCTTCCCTTCTCTTTCCTTCTTCCTTCTTACCCTTTTTGC
The DNA here is from genome assembly GCA_958450325.1 of Agrostemma githago. Taxonomy (NCBI): domain Eukaryota; kingdom Viridiplantae; phylum Streptophyta; class Magnoliopsida; order Caryophyllales; family Caryophyllaceae; genus Agrostemma; species Agrostemma githago. The sequence continues at coordinate 24,842 of CAUDLW010000092.1, forward strand.
TTGTCTGCCAACTTATCCCTCCGTATAACTCGACCTGCAGCCACCATCTTCGTCATTTCTGCACCCATATTATCCACCACCATATTGGTTCATCATCATCAATCGTCATCACCACTCGACCCCCCTCTATTTTCCTCTGATTTGCATCGTCGCTGCTACGTTTGTCTGCCATCTGTTGCCTAATTTCGTGATGGTAATTCGTTTTCCCCTTCTTCTTTTTTCGCCCTCTTTGTGCACTGCTGCTACCGTCTTGATTGTGCGACTTCTACTATTGTTTTGTGCGTTATTGATGTTGTCGCGTGGGTTGATGTTTGTTTCCCTTATTTCTTTGTCTCCCCTGTTGTTCCTGCTATTGTTTTTAGCTGTTGTTGCAGATGTTGTCTGGTGCGTCTGTGCCTTGTTCGTTTTCCTCGTTGACTCGATTTTTGTAGCTTGGTTCTGATGTTCGTACCTGCTTTTATTCTCGTTTTTTTATCGTGTTTCGAGACCTGTCCTTGCATTATTCTGTCTCCTTTTCGTTTCGCGCTATTTCTATCACTGCTGCTGGTTCGTCTCCTCATCGTTGTGGTGCTGTTGTTTCTTTCCTCCGTTGTCTTCGTCGATTATTGCTCCGGACTTTTTTTCCCTTTCTTCTCCTTGTTCTGCCGCTGTTTAGTTGTTGTCTGTGTGCGGAATGCTGTTGTGCACTTAGTCGTTTTTCGTGCTTGCCTCTTCTTCATTTTTCTTCTTCTTGTCCTTCTTTTTACCTTATTCTGTCCAGTGCCTTTGCTGTCGTCTTTAATTCCCATGGTTCTCGTCTTATTCGGATTGTGGGTCGTGTTCCCTTCTTTTCCTCGTTCTCTTCTCCCTCTTCCCCTTATTGTTATCTTCGGATTTCGCTCTTTCAGTTGTGTACTGTCTGCATTGTCACTGCTGCTCGTCGTTTTTGAGGTTGTTGTTACTGCCCTTGTCGTCCCGTCTCGAAGCAATTTTGAAGCAATTTTGTAGAAGTATCAAGGGTCGGAACTTGGTTCGAAGGGCAAATACATTGACGATTTACTTAAGGTAACTTTAGGACGTCAGTCGATTTTATATCGTATGTTTGAGTAGTAGTATGTAGTAAATATTTTTACTTCGGTTTTCTAATTTTAGCTACTCCCTCCTAGTTTTTTTATCTTCCCTATTTTCTTTTTGGCACTAGTTGGATTATCTTCCTTCTTTCCATTTTTGGGTTGTACTTTAATCAATTATTATTCCTTCAATTTTTTATTCTTTTTTTTACTCACAAACCCCACCATATTTCTATTTTATACCCCACATTTTCTTACTTTAAGCAATTCTTTATTCCCTTCTTAATATTTGTGCCAAATAAAAGAGGGAAGATATAAACAACTAGGGGTGAGTATTTATTATTTGCTAAAAATATTATTTTAAATTGTGTACCTTACAAATATTTTACAAGTTTTTGATATCGTTTTATAAATCGTTAGTAATTTAATTATTTACACTCGTTATAATATTTTGTTGGTTATCGTGACACTAGTAACTAAATAATGTCGATTTTATATTTTCGTCATATTTCGTTAATTTATAATTTTAACTCAAAATCGTATTTTTATTATAATCGAGATTTGTATACTTGCTCAATAAATTAATTTCGTTTTACGACGTATATTAATAAATGAGAAAATAGTCAATTTTATTTTAAATATATTTTTAGTCGAGACTATTTTCACTAAAAATTTCCTATTTGTTTTCATTTGACTATTTTTAGTAAAATCCGTATTATTTATTAATAAAAGCTATTTTCTAAAAATAATTTGAAACCTTTGTAAAATCCATTTCATTTATAAAACTCGTTGACTCAATTAATTTTGATATTGTTTTTCTTAAAACATCTCCTTTCTAAAATTTATAGTTTTAACTCGATTTTCTAATTATTTATAAAATACTATATATTGACTCATTATATTTTATTTATATTTCGAGTAACGAATTTAGAAATATATTAAAGTTACGATAACGACGATAATAATAAAATATTTATTTCGTTAGAAATGCTATTTTTTATACATTTCATTTATTTTAATAGCTTACAAGTTTTCTATAACAATATTTCTATTTTAAGTAAGTTTCTAAAAATAGTAAGTCTCTATTTATAGAAAGTTTCTCTTTCCATATAAAATGTTTACTCTTTTCATCTCCATATTATTTATAATGATTATATCTTTTGAATATCGATAATGGTTGTTTTGGAGTTATGGAATAAAGATAAGTGTGGGGTTAGAGTAATATAGTCTAGGATGTTATCTTTTGCCATCAACTATAAGACTGGTGTATCCATTTGGGATGCATTGGTTGTTGAACTGGATACATTTGGTGTTCAGGAGTATATGTGCATTGTGCCCTTAAGCTAGATATCGCATCGTGTTAGTCGCCATCAGTTGAACTGGATACATTTGGTACCCAGGAGGTGTGTATATTACTCCCTCCGGACACTATTTTCCGCCTCATTCCATTAAAATACTCCTCATAAATAATCATGCAATGGGGCGAAAAATAATGTCTGGAGGGAGTACTTAAGCTAGGACCTCGCATTGATAAGTCGGCGTCCTATTATGGTTGAGTTGCCTAGTTAGAGACTTTGGATCTTCGCTGTGTGTGAAGTTGGTGTCTGAGTTCTCGAAGCTAGTTTTTAGTATATCCCTAGTGAAAGTCTAGCCTTGTGCACACTGATCGAATTTCCATAACACCATTTTTAAATATTATTATTATCGATTGATTTTTGACTTGCAGGTTGACAAGTGCTTTAAGTTTCGTTGAAAACTTATTTTTATTATATCGTTTTAATGTTTTCTCTTTTTAAATATTTTGATATAATAATACTATTATTTTCCATATGATATAATATGGCTGGGAGAACGTACGAGTTACTTCCGACCAGTGATGTGGCTGTTATGTTTATAACATGACAGGTATTTGTTGCTGGGTTTTGGGTGTGAGCTATCTAGTAGCGTGGATCCTACTCTTTCTCTATTCATGAAATTTATGAATTTGTATAACCCGTTTGAAGAATTTTCTATTTAGTCCTTTTGTAAAAAGTGGCATTTGTATTGACTTACCATTTCTTTTAATAAGATATAGTTTGTCAGTGTGCTTTAATCTCAACTCTACAGTGTTTCCGCCACTGTATTGCGTTAGATTTTTTAGGGGATTACAATCCATCCATGAGGCAACCCAACAGTGAGGTCCATCAAATGGATGAATCTGCATCCCCATCTCAGGTTTCCCTCTTCTGAAGTCCTCAAAGGCTCATTGCAGCTTATACGCGTGGAGGTAGTTCTGATAACCGCTCTTGAAACAGATGACTGCAACTCTGGTGAACACCGGACCATGTGGACCAGAAACCCACTTTAGCATTATCTTCTCCACCGGGTAACCCAAGCAAATTAACCTATTCCTTAAACCAGTTAGTGATCTACTTGTAACCCTGTTATCGACCCACTCGAATGGTAGATTTGCAATAATGCATTTAGGAGGGTACATCAGTTCTGTATACATTTTTTTGAGTTTTTTTGTTTTTCAATTTTGAAGGTAAAACTGCTCTCAATCTGGGCTTGAGGAGTATATACGACTGATTGAAATTCCACTCAACCTCCTTTGTAACTATTAATAATGCATTTTCGAGATATTTATTTACTGCATGGTAGACACGTTTTAATTCACTCATCAAATCCCTCATTTACCTCCCTGCATCATTTTTGAATTTATGGTAGAATTATGTCTAATAGAATCCTGAATTTGAATGGTTACAGTTCATATATCATCATGATTGCACCTAAATTTATGTGTATAGTTTATTGAACTTTATTTCAATTTTTACCAGCCTAAAAACCCTTAATTTTGACTCTAATAAAACTAGACTCAATCCCTAATGGTACTTGCTACTCAATATTAGGTACATATTAACAACAAAAGAACATTTCGAAATACTTACATATTCTGGAGAATATTACATCTTCAACACCTTGACAGAACACCCATCTCACCATTACTGTTCAGCCCTCTTCTTATTGAGCTTTATTTCTTCCGTGGTTTAGGTTTGAAAAGTCTTGCCTGGCTGTCTGTTGTGGATGTTTTAGTTTCAATGTGGTAGTTGGGTAATGCATTAAGGTCTTCCAATTGTACGGTACAACAATGCTGCCAAATTTTCTATTATTAAAAATAATATTCCTGGTACTTCATGAGTGCTCTAGAGGTCCCAAGCCAAAGGCCCCTCATAGGGGGGTGGGCAAAGCCCCCCACACTCACATAGGCAAGTTCATCAAGTTTGACTGTCACGCAAACCACCCACGAATGGAGAACTTGTTAAGAGCTATAAGCTCAACCTTACACATGTGACAGTACATATAGAAACACACAATGCTACCAAAAACAACAATTTTATTCACAAGAATGGTCCGTAGCATTACAATTCGAGATCCATGTGACTTCGTTTGACCACATTGAACTTAGCGGTACTTAGTTGGGTATCCATCACATTTCACTCTTTCACTGGCTTTAAACTCATTCCTTGTGCTGTTTCCAGCACCATCTTTCTATCAAGGCCTTTCGTGAGAGGATCCACAATGTTCCTCTCACTACGTACGTATTCTACTGATATCACATTTCCAGTGATCATATTTCTCACACTTCTGTGCCTCAAACGGAAGTGTCTTTTCTTGCCATTGTAAGCTTGACTCTGGGCCACACTGATTGCCGATTGATTATCACAATGCATGGACACGGAAGGAGTTGGCTTTCTCCATAATGGAATATCAGCTAGCAGACTTCTTAGCCACTCGGCTTCTTGTCCTGCCAGTTCTAGAGCAATAAATTCAGATTCCATAATGGATTTAGCCAAACATGTTTGCTTACTAGATTTCCATGATATAGCAGCATTAGTAAGAGTAAAAACATAACCACTGGATGAATTGATTTCATCGTTACCCGATATCCAGTTGGCATCAGTATACCCTTATAAAACACAAGGTGTTCTATAAAAATGTAGTCCCCAATCAGCCGTTCCTTTTAGGTATTTTAAGACCCTTAATAAAGCATTCCAATGATCATCATTTGGATTGTGAGTGTAACGACTCAAACGGCTTACAGCATAAGCTATATCAGGTCTAGTATAATTCATCAATTACATCAAACTACCAAGTATTTTTGCATATCTTTCTTGTGACACACTTTCACCGAGATGTTTACACAAATGTATACTTGCATCATATGGTGTACTTACGGGATTACAGTCAAACATGTCAAATTTCTTTAAGATCTTTTCAACATAGTGAGACTGATTTAAGCACATGCCATTTTTAGTCCTAATAATCTTAATCCCAAGGATTACGTCGGCTTCTCCAAGATCTTTCATGTCAAAACGTGAATTAAGAAACCTTTTAGTGTCAATTACCACTTTCATATTAGTACCAAAAATGAGCATGTCATCAACATAAAGTCATATAATTACACACCCATGATCATCAACTTTTGAGTAAACACAAGCATCTGCATCATTTACACAAAAACCGTAAGAGATAATAGTCTGATTAAACTTGTCATACCATTGTTTTGGAGCTTGCTTCAGACCGTACAAAGAACGAACAAGTTTACATACCTTATCTTCTTGACCCTAGACTATACATCCCTCAGGTTGTTTCATGTAAATTTCTTCATTCAAATCGCCATTCAAGAAAGTTGTCTTAACATCTATTTGATGCACGATGAGATCATGTATAAATGCTAAAGCAATAAGAGTCCTGATAGTAGCTATTTTTGTGACAGGAGAATAGGTATCGAAAAAATCCAAACCCTTTGTTTGTCTATTCCCACACACCACAAGTCTAGCCTTATATTTATCAACAGAATCGTCAGTTTTGAGTTTCTTTTTAAACACCCATTTATTACTAAGAGGTTTACACCCTCTCGGCAAATCAGTCAAAATCCAGGTGTTATTACTCATAATTGACTCAATTTCGCTGTTGAAAGCTTCTAACCAAAAATTAGAATCGATGGAACTCGTGGCCTCTTTGTAATTTCTAGGGTCTTCTTCCAGAATAAATGCATACACAGTTTCTTCATTAAGTCTATCGACTTCACTTAAGAACGTCGTAATAAAATCAGGTTCGAAACTGGTTTCTGTTCTAGCCCTTTTACTCCTTCTAATTTCAACAAATTCGTCACGTGAATCATTGTTAGAGGGAGTCGAAATGAGTGGTGTAGGGGTCGGGCAAATATGACTCTCCTTTTTCATAGGAAAAATGTGTTCAAAGAACTCAACATCTCTAGACTCTTTAATAGGACCAAAACCATATGAATTGTTTACGATAAAGCGATAAGCCGCATTGTTAGACGCATAACCAATAAAAGTTGCATCGATTGTCTTAGGTCCAATTTTAGGTCTCTGATGATCGGGATGGCCAATTTTACCCAAACAACCTCACACTTTCAAACAACCCAAATTTGGAGGAAAACCCCTCCAAAGCTCAAAAGGTGTCTTATCTATTCGTTTGTGAGGAACACGATTAAGAACATAACAAGAAGATAGAAGAGCCTCACCCCACATGTTATCTGGCATACCTGAACTGATAAGCATTACATTCATCATATTTTTCAGCGTCCTGTTTTTCCTCTCAGCAATTTCATTTTGTTGAGGCGTGTAAGGAGCGGTGAATTCATGAATTATGCCTTTTTCCTTGCAGATTTTGTGTAGGGTTCCAACATCGTACACGTTTTATTTTGAGATCTAACTGGTTCTCAACTTCTGCTTTATACTCCACAAATTTTTCCTCCGCCTCATCTTTAGAGCTTAAAAGATATACTTTAGTAAATCGAGAAAAATCATCTACGAAAGTAATGTAATAATTTTTACCTCCTCTACTTGTACAACTTTTAAAATCTCCCAAATCAGAATGAATTAACTCTAGTAGTGTAGAGGTCCGTTGCACGGATTTGTTAAACGATTTCTTAGCATGCTTAGCTTCAACGCATATCTCGCATTTATCAAACTCGGTGCTACGTACTAAACTCAGGGATTAAACTCATTTGTTTCAGTTTTCTAACTGAAGCAATATTAGTATGCCCTAGTCTAGCATGCCATAAAGAAACAGATTCAGCGATATACAGGGAAGTAGACGGATTATTATTCATTGTATCAATATCAAGTACAGAAAGTCCATTATTACAAAAACCTTTACCGACAAAATTACCATTTCTAGTAAGTACTAATTTATCGGATTCAAAAGAAAGTTTTATACCTGCTTTGTTTAAAAGACCACCGGAAATAAGATTTCTACGAATTTCAGGCACATGAAGGACATTGTTAAGTTCAAGAGTTTTACCTTAAGTGAGTTTAAGAATGATTTTACCTTTCCCTTGGACAACAACTGTGGAGGAATTACCCATAAAGACACAATCACCATTGTTGACGATGTCGTACTCCTTGAACATATCTTTGCTGGAACAAATATGTCTTGTAGCACCCGTATCAACCACCCACTCGGACAGATTGCTTACCAAATTTACCTCGGACACAACGACAACTATTACCTCGTCATTCTCGTCTGGTTCGGTCAAGTGAGCTTGAGGTTTGTGAGATTTTTGATTTCTCCTTTTGTTGTTGTGTGACGATGAACCCGTAGGACAGTCTCTTGAAGTGTGACCATATTTCCCACAAGAGTAACATTCACCCTCAAATTTCCTTTTCCCACCTTTGTTGATGTCAAGACTCCTAACCCCGTGAAGTTGATTAGCACCCTTTTGCTTATTACCCTTGGATTGGTGTTTCCTAGTCTCAACAAGATTAGCGTTAGAGGATGAATGTTCTATAGTTTTTATCCTAGTTTGGATACGGTTTTGTTCTTCAACCTTTATGTGGGATATTAACTCTTGAAGTGTAAAATCCTTGCGTTTATGTTTCATGGAATGAGCATAATTTGCCATGAAGGAGGGAGTTTATCAATAAGACAATTGACTTGAAAAAGTTCACATATATTCATCCCTTTCGCAAGAATTTCAGCACAAAGATTTGCATACTCATGTACTTGATCTAAAACAGGTTTACTATCATTCATACGGAAATTCAACCAACGACTACATGCATATTTCTTAGTTCCAAAATCATCTGTTCCATACTTGGTTTGTAAAGCACTCCAAATTTCTTTAGCCGTCTTATACTTACAATAAATAGAAAATAATGCGGCAGTCATGTAATGCAATAACATTCCTCTACATGTCTTAGTATCCTTTTCATAATCTTTACCGGAAAGAAGATGAGGTGCTTCATCTTCAGTTAAAGTGTAGTCGACACCAATTTGACTAAGAAAAAATTCCATTTTATCGGACCACATGCGATAATTTTTTTCCATTAAACAGATCCATTTTTGACATGTCAGGAACATAAGGTGCAGGCATCATAATAGATGAAAAAGGAGTAGAAGAAATCGGAATACCAGCCATATTGCTAAATGATACGTAGATAATATAAGGAAAAAAAATCGACTTTAGATTGTTAGCAATATAGTGGTATAAAGAAGGAACGAGCTTATCTGGTTGTGGCGTGACAAAGTCACTGTCCTAAAATCAAATTTGTCCCGTACACTACACACGGCTTTTCTCGAAAATCGACCCCCAGGAGTACACAACCTTTGCAGCTTCGGTGTAGTCGGAACTGCAAATTGAACACTACCAAGAACGTTGCCAAGTAACCTCAAAAATCTTTGAGAGTAGAATTATTGAAGAGAGAAAGTAAAGAGAGAAGAGAAGAGATGAGTTGTGTGTTGTAAGTGAATGTATAAGGGGGTTTATATAGCAAGTTTGGAGGAGAAACCAAAGCTTGAATTAATGGTGGTAGCAAAAAACAAGAAGGGTAGGTACCTAAACAAACCTAGATACATCTCCCATATTGACAGAATAATCAGGAAGGCTCTAGAATTGACAGAATAATTAGGAAGGCTCTAGAATTTATTTACTTGGGACTTGTGCCAAAATTCTGTAGCAATCAAAAACGTAAAAAATGGGCATGACTACGCAACACAAACACGACCCAAGGCTAGCGCATGCATGCATGGTCCAAGTCCAAACCCACACATCCCCATTTTACCATAAGTGATAACTCTAGGAAGGAGGAAGATTATAAACATCAACTCTTCCTCCTATTTTTCCAATGTGGGATAACACCACAAAGGAAGCTAAAAAACAACCAAGCTTTGTCAATGTGGGATAAGTCTCATTTTTCCTTATTTTCTCAATGTGGTACAAAAAGCAAGAGAGCTTCTTTTGAAGCATATAACCGAGCCACTAAATGGTGATGTGAGATACTTATCCAACACTACTCGTAATATTTTTCCTACACACGTATCCGTAACAGTTAAAGTACAACAACCCGTGAAATTTTTCACGGGTATCACACTAGTGTCCTGTTAAAGGCCCTCTTTTTCCGTTTCCTTCTTTATTCAGGTATCACTCTTAGGGCTTGTTTGGTTACTCATCCAATTACCGGGAAGTGCAAGATCCCATGAATTGCATTTTCAGGGAGTTGTTTGGTTGTCCATTTCATGGGAATTACCACTTCCCGAGAATTGTCATTTTCTCCATAATGGGGAAAGTTACTCACCAAGCCCCATTGGTGTGTAGAACTTCTCGCATCAGGGTCGGCCCATTAAATTTTGAGACCCTGTTCCAATATTAATATGGGGGCCCCTTAATACAATCCAAAACTATTAAGTAATTCATAAAATATAACCTTAATTAAAAAACTTAAAAAATGGTGACAAAGGGTCTTGAACTCATGACCTCCATGACTAATTCAAGTGTCTTATCCATTGAACCACTATATCATTATATGTTAAAATTGTAAGAATAATACATATATTGAGGCCCTATTCTCTTTGGGCCCCGGTTCAATGAACCGAATGGAGTCCCTCTTGGATCGGCCCTGTCTCGCATGAAGTCATTTCCCACATGACAACCAAACACTATTTTTGTAATTCCCATGAAATACAAATTCACGTGAATTTAAGTTCCCGGTAACTGCATCTTCCCATGGTGAACCAAACGAGCCCTCAATCTTATTGATTTTATCGTACTTTAGATCTTCTTATTTTAGTTTCTAGGGGTATTTTAGCCCACAATGTTTACCTAATCATCATTGTTCTGGTATTTTCTTACCTTTTCTTTTATTTTTATTTTTCTACTTTTAGTATATCTCTTCAATTCAATTTGGTAGAGTAGGTGGCAATGTGATTCATAGTTATAGTCAGGGGGTCGGGTCACAAATTGGTCACTGGATGTTTGACCGACATCTTTGGGAACACATTTTTTAGCGTGTCGTCCTAAGTGATCGGTACCCGATGAACTTTTAGCACTTAACATAGTATTACAGTTATTACACCTAGCAAATTTTTTATCTACGCTCTTAACTAGTGAAACTTTGTCATGCTTTACTTGTGCTTTAATTCAGTCATTTTTGCTTCCGTCAGCCAAATTATCTCATTACCGGGTGGTTGAACCGTTTAGGTTTGTGGGGTAACATTTGTGAATTGTGACAAGCTTTGTGCCGATGTGTCATGTGCAGACTATGTAGACGATTATGGTCCAAATTGTGTAAACGGTGTTTGACCCGTTTGATCGAATTGACCCGTATGACCGAATTGACCTGTTTGTGTAAAAGGATACAGTGGTAAAGGTGGTCTCCCCGAGTATCAAAAATAAATTGGTTGGACGTCATGTTAAAAGTTGTTGGGACCCTTGTCCCATTTGCGCCTCGTTAAATCGTAACCGTAAGGGGTCGACCCGCTCGAGGTGTCAAAGTTCATGAATGAAGGTGTGATACCAGACCATTGGTTAAATTGTGGGGTCATAAATGACCATGTGCCTTCGATGGTAGTGTTTGTGAACTGGAGGGTTCTACGCTACCTTGACGTTGTTGTGTTCGACTCCTTTTTTACGCTGACTCGGCGTTGTGTGATTCCAACATGATTTTAATATTTTAACAGGTTAACAATTTAATTATCAAATTAGTTATCAAATTAATTAATAATTCAAATAACAAATTTAATAACAAACACCAATTTAGTTAAATCGGTTTTTCTAACGTTAACATGTTAATTAAGGAAAAAACTCAATGATATTATCACGATAAATTTAAATACCAATTATTTATTGCCATACTTAGACAATATAATGATGATTCATTCCTTGATTAACATATTATACGTTAGAAAACCCGTAGTTAAATTGACAAATTAATACGTAACAAATTATTTACGAGTTAACTTAATTATAATAAGTGAATAAGTAAAGAGTGAAGACTATAATTAAGTAATAAACAACAATAATTAACAAAATTAAAGTAAAGGGGACTAAGATAGAAAATGCAAACAAAGGTTGTAGAAAACCGGAAAAGCGGTCGAATAGCGAGATTCGATAGATTATAATAATAAAAAAAAGGGTTATTTAATATCAATAATACTGACTATTGGACATATTCCAATAATAATACCAATTACAGTTAATCCAAGAATAATACATTGAATTGAAGTATTCTAATGATAATGGTACAGTGGAGCGGTTACCTGAATAACCGGTCCACCTCCCCTTAAGCGCCTCATTTAATTCCTACTATCACCATTACCATTTACTTCACTCTCCATTTACTTCTCACTCTCCCTTGAGAATGAATCTAGACCTGGTAAGAGGAAGAAATCTGGTACAACAATTGTGAATGACAAAACAGATTTTGAAAAACTTAGTGGACAGTTTATTAAAACATAAACATAAACTCCCGAATTGGACCTAGAAACCATAATCGAAACACTAATCGAATAACTATAAACCCAGAAAAGAAACTTAATCAAAACAAAACCCCAAATTGTCGAAATTTGCAGAAAGATAAAATAGTATTTGATTGACCAAGTGAATTGTGCTAAAATTGGAAATTAGAAGCGAATCTAGTCCCAAATAGGACCCATAAATCATAATCGAAACGGTAATCGAATAAATACGAACCCAGAAAAAAAAACCTAATTGAAACCAAAACCCCAAATTTGTACAAAATAAAACAAATTAGCAATGCTTAAAGAAAAGAGAGTACCTGGAAGTTGAAGGAGACAGAGAATCAGAGATGGGGCGATAATTAATTTTGATGGTTTGATTGATTATCACATTGGATAATGCTCCGTATGTTTTTTTTTAAAATTAATGAAGTTTATGTTTATGTCTTGACGGAGAACCCATTATTAGATTTAATGAGAGGAGAGTAATGGAAATCAAAACTTTTTTAAATTTTTTGCAGAGTTGTCGTTGAAGACAAGAATTTAAGTAGGATGGAGATAAAAAATTGGGTAAGTGGGTATGTATTGAATAAATTGAAGTAACAGGTTATTTTTCAGAAAGGTTGCAGATAACATATGCAACTGTACCATTATCATTAGAATACTCCAATTCGATGTATTATTCTGGGATTAACTGTAATTGGTATCATTATTGGAATACGCTCAATAGTCAGTATTATTGCTATTAAATAACCCTAAAAAAACCATAAACCCAATATGATCAATTCTTCAATATAGCAAATTAGTACCAAAAACGCATCCAAAACCTTCAATTCATCAAACTTCAAGATTAATACTTTTTATATTAATTACTATATTTTGTATATATTTTGTATATATATAAGAGTAGCTTTTATAAGATTAGTAATTTTTTTTAATAACTTATATTATAAGATTAAATTATTAGAAATTTAGAATAGTATAAATGTGAGTAAGATTTGAGAGAACACAATTAGTAAGAATGATTACAAGATTAGAAATATATTAAAATGATTTGTGTGAAATAAAGTTGGATGAAATGAAATGAATATTTTATAGGGAAAAAAAGAAAAAAAAAAGAAAAAGAAAGAGACATTGCACCCCAACGGCCAATAATGACAATTTTTCTCGGGCTCGGGCCCGCCGTGCCCGGGTCGTGCCTGACCCGCACCTATCAGCGTGCCGGATCGAGCTGTACTCGTGCCAGACACGGGCTTCTCACCCAATTCACCACCGAGATCCAACCGGCAGATCGTGCCCGTGCCAGACACGATTTTTCACTCGAGTCAAGCTGGTCGTGCCCAAAAACCGTGCCGAACTCAACCGACAGTGACGCCCAATCCGAATTGCATGGTCTAAGTGTACTCCATAAGACCATGACTATCCATACTAATGAGGTGGTTCATAAATTCTAACCCTAACCCTGGGCAGAGTTGGTGACAGCGCTACATCTTTCATCTTTCAAATTTGAAAAAATTGAAATCAACCTATTCCTCCTCCCACTCTCCCAGTATATCATCTTTATTTCCTCCTCGCTTATCCTCCTCCTCCTCCTCATCTTCCTCGAAAAAATTGAAAAGTTTCATGGTGTTCGAAAGTCGAAAGTCTGAAGATTTTTCTCCTACTTCTGGTTCATTTCATGGGCTCATCAGGCAATAGTATTTGTTCCGGAGTGATTTTTGTTGTTTTGATGCTTGATTGATTGAGCAATTTCTATTTCAAAATTCAGTTCGTTGGTAAATCGGGCGAAGTAGTTCGGAAATCGTGCCGTCGAACTGTGAATCTGGTAACACTGAATAGATCTGCTTAATGTGGGTTGATTTAATTTTCATCTTTGCCATATTTTTCCTCTTGTGTAGCAATGGATCTTAATTGTAACTGAAGTAGATTTTCCCCCCTCACTCCTCACAATAATTAATCTCTTGGCCATGTAATGTAGATGTAGTTAGGTTTGTAATTTGTTGTTGTAAGTACTTGAACAAAAGAACAATGTACATACCTTGTGTAGGTTTCGTCTCGCATGGGCAACAACAATCCTCTCCTTGTCTTGTAAAATGACAAGTCTTTGAACGTCTCACATGTCTTCTGTTTTTATTTAATTATGTACGAGTATATTGTTAATGGGGGTGGGCTCTCTATGTATAATTCTGTTTGAGTATAGTTTGGATGAGAGAGGGTAGCTGAGCTGAGTTTAGTGAACTGATGCTATATTATCGGGGAAAGTTCAGATGGTTTTACATTTTGTCTATTTAATTGAGTTCGTACCTCTGGCTTTCTCACCTTGTAATTCACTGGGAATTAATTTGCAGAAGTTGAGGGGAAAGCTTAGAGTTCTTCAACAAAGTAAACATGAATAGGGAAAACATAGCTGACATCAAAGTAGGTGAGCGTGAGCCTTCTCTTCGGATTACTAGAGCAAGGGCTAAAGCTCTTGGTACACTGAGAGGGCAAGCCCAAAAACCTCCACGCCCAGAACCAAACAAATTTCTCAGACCAAATTCAAAGAGATTGGCATCGGATGAGAATAGTATTACTGCTCCGACTGCCAGCCCTCAGAAGAAAAGAAGAGTTACACTTGCCAATGTTACCAATGTGCTGTGTGAACAGTCATATGTCCCTTGTTTTAATCCAGGAAAATTTCAGGCAAGTACCTTGCAGCTCTGACATGTTTGTGTTTTGAAATTTGTTCGTTGTTAATTAAAGCAAATCCTTTTCTTTTTTTTCACTTCATCAAGATTACAGTATTTTCCAATTGCCATAGGTTATTTTTGTAGAACTATAGATTGTTTAGGGACGACTCAATATGAAAGTTGCATCTGGAATTGCATAGAATGACAGTTGCTTCATGATTTTAAAGTAGTACAAAGGTATAGTGAACCATTTTATTTTATTCCATGGTAATCCAAAACTAGAGAAAAGTGAGTCTTTGGCTCATGGCTCTATTGGAAATTGAAACTAAATCATTCTCATAGGAAACAAATTTATACTCGGGAATCTGAGTGAAGATTATTTTTTCTATCAATGTTGTGTTTGCAGACTTTTGTTCTTATGTTTTCCTTATTCTTGATGCCAGAATAGCAAGCAGGTCAAGACAGGTCCTGCGAAAAAGAGTGCAAAGGTGACACCAACTGTCCCGAAAGGAATGCAAGCTGACGAAGATGACGTAAAAGATAAAATAGTTGTAGACATATCAAAGTTGACAGTGAAACCTAAACAAGTTAACTCAAGTTATATTTCAATACTGCCCGAAGAGAAGCATGAAGATCATAAATTTCAAGAGAATGTACCACTTCCGTCTATTTCTGATGGTACTAGAGACAGGCTAGTAGTGCCAGAGCCTCTTCAACAAGGTATAAACATGGAACCAAATAGAAACAAAATTACAACACAATTTATTTGGCTTCAGTTTGTGTGAGTAGATTCATAATCGTTCTGACCTTTGCTTGTGATGTCTCTTCTTGCACATTCTTAATGACTCATGTGGTTCTATGCACAAAAATAATTTCGATTTCTGAATAGTCAAAGCTCAAATATTTAGGTTATACTCCTGTCTCATAACTCTTTAGATAGTTTATTCTACATTTCAATCTTCTCTCTTCATCTATTTCTTTTGTATGTTTGTCCCCCCCCCCCCCACCCCACACACATGCGTTGTGTGATGGAATGTGCATGTTAGATCCCCTGTAAGGCTATCCTACTCGCATGTGCTTGCATAAAGAGCCGGTCCGAAAGCAAATGTCAACTATGTGATTGTGGATTGATGAAAGTATTCTGATTTCTACAATATAGTTGGGGTTATGTTGTCTCAACTCAACTGTTAATTTCCGTTTTGGCTTGTTTCTGTATTTGATACAGGGGGTAAAGATAATGAGAAAGCTGTAGGTTCCACTAATCCGAGCGTACTAGATATTGATTTCAATCAAAAGGATCCTCTAATGTGTGGTCTTTATGCTTCTGATATATATGAGCACAAGCGTGTGACAGAGGTATGACTGTGTATGCCTTATGGTTAGTCTATCACTGCCATTGTAAAAGTGGATTACTATTTTTATTTCCATTTTGTAACTTGTTTACTTGCTATTATGGGTTGCTATTACCTCTATATTTTTCTGAACATTTATTAAAAATCTTCATAGCATAAAGGTTTAGGTAAAAGACAAAAAAGTCTGTAGTTAACTGAAAACCAAACCAATTGTATTTTTATCAATGTCATTTAAATGTAAAAAGTTGAGTTTTTCTAAATAATTGTAGTTTGTGATTTTCAAGGTTGTTTGGCTGCATTTCTTATTCATGGGAAGTAGAAGTTACTAAGAATTGAATAGATAAAGTGTTGCTTGATATCCTAATTCATGAATTCTAATTACTACATAATGTACGAAGTCATTTGCCAAGCCCCTTGGTAAGTGCGAGTCCCATGTGAATACATTCACACATCTTAACCAATCAATTCTATATATTTAATTAAAATATACTCTATAACTCACATGTATTCCACAAATGTATAGAAATGATTGAAATGGAAGAAGTATATTTCACAGGAATTGCAACAATTTAATCACGTTATTATAAATATTGAGAACGAACACAAAGTGTACAACTACTGCGAAAAATCCAAATTACTACAATTGAAAAATACTGAGGAAAATGCAAAAGGTTTGGTTTTTAATTAAGTACATAAGGAAAATCTTGTCTTTTAGCTAAACCTTTATATTATACCCAGTAAAGATTTTTGAAAGAAAAACAAATGTTTGAAACCTTTAAATTTTACGACGTTTGAGAAATGGAGGTAATTGTAACCTGTAATAAACATAACAATCCACTTTTCCAATGGCGGTTATAGAAAAAATGATCTTACAATGTCGAAATCAGAAATAAACAGTTTCTACAATGACAATGAAAGCTTTTAACTTGTAAACTGACGAAGTGTACCATTAAGATGCCCTAAATCAGCACTTATTCTGCAATTTTATCAGGAAGGAAAAAACTCGATTTATTTGGATAGCGATTTCTTCTCTAAAAACACAAAGCTATGTAAGATGGTTGTACACTTTTTACATACCTGCTATTGTAAACTCACATCTTAGTTGAGCCTAGTACCCTTGTTGAACAAACTTTTTGTAATTATCATGGTTTATGGTGTTGTCATAGGTATCCGTAGTGGATGACTCTACAATGTATTAATGTACAAATAATTTTACATGAGAGATTGATGTCCAAAATGGGTGGAAAATTTAGCGTGTTCTCTATATTTTATGTTTTTGTTTTTGGATAACAAAACTGTAAAAGAATCCCTATGGAATTTCCTTTTGTACTCTATTCAGCCTGATGTTGCTCAATTGTACATTTAGATTTGTGTTTCTTAATGGGATGCATGGAGTAATGTATTGTCTCTGTGCAGCTCAACCAGAGGCCCTCTTTTGATTATATGGAAACTATGCAGCGAGATGTCACTTCAAGCATGAGGGGAATTCTTGTCGACTGGCTTATAGAGGTTGGTGAAACTGCTTGCAGCTTGAAAATATTTTTGTCATTGAAGATAGAACATTTGAATGGTGAAGGTTGCTGTGTACATTGCACCTTTTAACCATGATACATACTCTTCCAGTTATTTGAAATTGCTGCATATTCCATTTTTGTTTGTTTCAATGGAATTGCTACATTTTCTTTTAGACGTCTTTTTACATTATTCGATTCATATTATTTGTGGACCCAAAATGAAAGTACTCTTTTATTCATAATTTCTTCAAGGAAAACATTATTTATAGGTGTACCCCACTACCACATGTTTGTCTTACTATTGGAGCCCAAAGAAAATGTAGCAATTCCCAAAGAATCGGAGGGAGTATTAAGGATCTACGAATAGTCATTCAAATGATCAAATTTTCACTAGCATGTGGTAAAGAAGAGCCAATTTTACATTAGTTAGTTGAGATGACTATGATTGTTTTTCTTTGACTGAATAGTCGAGAAGTTATCATGTGCAGCCTTTATTGGAGATTAATTATTCAACAATTATGCTTCTTTGCTACATTCTTCATTGACATACTATACTACACATGTATATAGACAGGAGACTGAATGCATCTAGTCTTACTCCTATACTTCTTCCGTTCCAATAGGTTCTTTACGTTTGCTTTTTAGGTACTATTCATAATTGAGGAAAATTATCGATATAACTTCTAATATATAAGATAAAATATAGTTATGTGAGATCTTGTTTAAATTGTCTAATCAAGTGCGTTATAAATATCAATTTTTTATAATATTTAGAAATATGTAACTAAGGATATGGCCAAAAGAAAACGTGCATTGGCAAGTGTGAAAAAGAAAACGTAAAGAGGGAGTATTAGAAAACACAAAGGGACTGTTTTCAATTGATCCATTCTAACAACTACGTCGAGAATTTAATCTTTGGATGGTTGCTCTCTTGAACAAGAAGTGCAATTAGGTTAAAGTTTTTTGCCCATGTTCCATCCTGTTACAAAGCTAGATAGTAATATGATCAAAACACTTTTCTACCTTTGTGTCCTTTTCTTCTGTGTTGTGGGTGAGGGAAAGTTCTCCTTCAGCAGTCATATGCTCGTTTGGACTCTCTTATCATCATTGTCAAACTTTTCCATGTTCCAGCATTTCCAATGATAAAATTTCTGTCTTTGATAGCTATGTACTCCATATTATCTAGTGTAGTGTGATTATTCAAGTTCTGATGTGGGATCTTTTTCAGGTTTCTGAAGAATACAAATTGGTACCTGATACATTATACCTTACTGTGAATCTAATTGATCGTTACCTATCCGGACATTACATGGAAAAACAAAAGCTGCAGCTGCTTGGTGTGACTTGCATGCTGATTGCCTCGTAAGTTGTTATTTGTCATTTGGCTAAGTCTTCTATTGTACTCCCTCCATGTTTTTATTTTCTTCCCGTTTGGTTTTTCAGTCTCCAAGACGGTACTTTGACCGTGTATCTCGACATGTAAATGAAACTTTTCCTTGACGAAATATATATTTTATGAAAGATAATTTGATAATAAATGTGCACTTTTGAGTTTCATGTATAAATCATTTTTATTTTCCAATATATTCATGCTCAAAGTTTGCTACCTTTGACCCTCAAAAAGCAAATGGAAAGAAAATAGGCAAATGGAGGGAGTATCTTAGTTTCATTTTCAGACTACAAGCACCAGCATAATTAGGTAGATAAGTAATTGTGCCTTGGTTTCTTTTGTTTGTGATTTCTAGAAAATATGAAGAAATGTGTGCTCCACAAGTAGAGGACTTCTGCTACATCACAGCAAATACTTACTCCAAAGAAGAGGTACGAGTGTACGACTTTCACCTAATCACATTATTAAATCTAGTACATTAGATTGTATAAGAGGAATTGTAGAATTATATTGATGATTTAATTGTGTTATACAATGTACAATGGTGTATATATATAGAGGATGTCTAATCTTAACCAACTAGTAACAAACTAACCAACTTATAATTAAGGTTCGTTGAGTCGGTTAGCCCACACACATCATTCTAATAAAATCTAGAGTGGGTTTTGTTTATAAATCAAGTGCAACAACAAATTGATTGTATATTTTTTTCCGGGTATAAAATCATCGAAAAGAGTGGTGTTTGCACTGTTGGGTCATTACTCGTGACTTCGTGAGTATCACCCATTGCTAATTTTGCAATGGGCGGTTATTCTTTTTTCAAACGGAACTCATAATTAATCTTCGCTGGTGATTTGCTACTTTTTGTAGCAAATTTGATTTCTCACAGCTCCTTCTATGAATGCAGTGATGCCTACTGATCTTTTTTTAACTTAGCTGTGTCTTGATTCTCCAAATATTAAATATTACAGTTCATGACTGAATTGATATGACCAGGTGTTGCTGATGGAAAGGAAAGTTCTGAACTTTGTAGGCTTTCAACTATCGGTTCCTACCATAAAAACATTTCTTAGGAGATATGTTCATGCAGCACAAGCTACTTGCAAGGTATGACTCGTGGGATACAAATTGGCTGACACTGTCAAATATTGACATGACTCGCATATTTGAAAAGGTTTTTTTAAAAAGATTTTAGCATTATTAGTACTTGAGATCCCATGTCTGAATTATTAACCGGTTTATCCAATATTCTAATGTCGAATGTTCTATCCGAAATCCAATAGATCTAACTTGTTCTTGTCCACAATTACCCGTTTTAATCAAAATCTAATGTCCTATTCCTGATTTGCAGGAGCCTTCAGCTGAGCTAGAGTTCTTGGCAAATTACCTTGCGGAACTGACACTTGTCGAGTACAGCTTCCTTGAATTCCTCCCTTCACTAATCTCTGCATCTGCGGTATTCCTTGCTAGATGGACCCTTGACCAATCTGCTCATCCTTGGGTCAGTTCTGTGATCTTTTTCATGATGATTTCTCGTATTTTTCCGAATAAACTGTCTTGCTTCGACCCGTTAATGTTTGATGCACTCATTGGTGGAGGGATCTTTTGCAGAATCCAACTCTGGAGCACTATACCGGTTACAATACCCACAAACTTAAAGTTACTGTCACTGCTATGCAGGATTTGCAATTAAACATCCGTAAATGCACACTGAATGCAATTCGGGAGAAATACAGGAATGAAAAGGTAAATTCGTTCATTGAAATTGTGACAATTTTTATTTGGTTTTCACTTGTAAAAAGTCGGTCTTTTTGGAAATCTAATTTTATCATGGATCTTTATAAGTACCATAGTATAATAGTTAGAGCTGTTAGCAGATAAAAGTGAGCGCACGTGAAAAACCTCACCCCAAGACCTGAATTAGACCCAAGTAGAAGTATATGATAACAAGAAAATTATTTGAACGTTCAATTTTCTTGTTGCTTATGTTAACTTGATCCTAGTGATCTAACCCAAGTTACATCAGCTGAAACAGTCTAGTGAAAAGAAATAATGCAACTCAGACCCAAAAAACCTGACCTGAACTGATCCGATACAAATACATCGCAAAATCAATGCTGACTATATTCGCTCGATCTACTTCTAATGGAGCAATTGTTGACGTATGCAGTTCAATGGCGTGGCAAATATGTTGTCTCCTGAATCTGTTGAGCGTCTTTTCTGAAGTTCACCAGTGTTGCAGATTCGACATAGGACTAGCTGAGTTTAAGGTAATTATTTGTTGACATCGTATTGAGAAAGGCTGCTCTCTCTCACAATGGCCTTCTGCAGCAGCAGTCTTCTATTTAAAATTCATTTAGTTTTCGTAGTAATGTCCATTAATTGAGTTCTGGCTCTCTCAGAACTGTCTTTCAATAGCACCCGTGGCAATGAATTGGCTATATAATGCTTAACCCCCTAGGCTTCGGGAGGATTTAGAGAGTAATTCAGGATTATGGGAATCGAACATTTGTATCTAAACCTGCAATTACAAATTCTGAATAAGAAACCGATTGCTTCGAATGTCAATGTATTAACATCAGTATGAATACTGGGATGAAATCATGAGATGCTTACGGTTTCGAGAGTTCTTTTCCTTTCACACTCTAGTTACCTAAGTTTTACGTTTGGTATTTCGGATGAAAGCATAAATTTTTGTTGCCAGATGAAATGCTCCATATTAAGCAAAATTTACGGCTTTTATGGCAGAACAAGCTCAAAAGCTACCCGCTTGAAAAACTAATTAAAAGTGGCTAAGCTAAATGAAAAGCTAACTCGCTGAACACCTACAACAAAGATAATAAGCTAGCTGAGATTTGGTTAAGTAAGCTACTTTAGTCAAATAAGTTGGTTGAAATATTGCGCCAAAGAAAGTCCTGCAATCCTGATCGTCAAATCCGCAATCAAGACAGTAAATATAAAAGATAAACAAATAAACAAAGACGGAGGGAGTAATACGTTTAGTTGACCCCAAAGAAGCCCTCCACTAACTCGCAAATTCTTTAACTACTGCTAGTAAGTTCTCAAACTTTATCATTTTCAGGAAATTACTATAACCATGTTACTTAAATTGTGACTAGGTAACGCTGGCTTTGTTGCGGAACAATTTGGTCCTTCCGAGGGATCTTAAGAGTCGCCAAGAAAGTTGGAGTGAAAAGGGTGATGTTCAGGTAGTTATTTTGTCGACCACTTTGATAAGGACTCAAAGTACTCAAAGTGATGTGAATGCGGAAGCGGTTTAGAATAAGAAATGAAAGTTGGGTCGAAGGTTAATGTAACATTGAGTGATGACGTGGTATTTGGAGTAGATTTGAACTAAGGTTAATGTAACCCTGGTTCGTGGTTAAGGTCTGTGAAGATTTTGAGTTTTATGGCTCGGTTATTTTTGGGAAGCAAATGCTTCGATTTTCTGTATTTTGAGATCCGATGTTAATGGTGAGTGACCAAAGGATATTTAACCCGTAGTTCGACCTTGAATCCGGAATTAATAGTTCAGAGTTTGGAGCACCAACCCTCTAAACACTTCGAAGCACCTTCACGAAGTTTAAACACGTGATTAACGAATTAATCCAAAGTTTGACAAGTTGTTTGTAAATTCATAAATATTCGAGGTCTTTATTCAAATGGGACGTGACTTTATATAGCCTACATTACTTGATATTCCTAGTGATATTCTATAATAATATTAAGATAAAAAGGAAACAAATGTTACAAAATATAACTACTAGTATCACATGTCACCTATGAGTGTGATCTTTATTCTATTTGCCTTAAATAAAAGATAGTGTGTGATCATAGGAGATCACGACATCTCTTATTATGCGATGAAGATCCTTTTGCCATGTCTTCAAAATTACTATGTGATGCGTGATCTAATGCTTGAAATAATAGGTGGCGCGTGAATGTATAAGATCACGACACTTCCAATTATTTGGCGAAGATCCTCTTGTTAGGGCTCAAGTTTAACTTTTTACTTCCAACCGGAACTGGAAAATCAACCAATAACTTGGCTCCGACAGACCTTTAGGATCGTCTTGATTTTGAGAAAAAACAAGAGTTGTAGCTCTTATACTAATGTAACTTTTCAGTTTATTGACGAATAGAAATAAACGATAAACAAAATGGGATATTTAGCCCGTAGTTCAACCTTGAACCCGGAACTAATCACGAAAAGAGATTGGAGCCCAATCTTTTATCGCCCATTCGAAGTACCTTCTCGAATTGAATCTTTTATTTATGAATCTTCATCTTCTTTATTGAATTTTCCCTCCATTGTCACTAATCCTTGCAAGAACTCTTCAACTCCCTAATTAGATCTAAAATTTCTCTACTAAAAACATAAAAGTTGGGGTGGTGATTAAGCTAGAGATCTAATGAAGCCCTCCAAAAATAGAGTCTAAGATAAAGTGTATGTAAGGTAGAAATCAAGGGTTGGGATGTCAACGGGTCGGTTTCAGATCGGGTGGAGCCTCACCCGAATCCGCATACTCCACTCGATCCATCCGTCACTCGATTAACCCTCCACCCGAATCCAATCCATCCGTCATCCATGGGTGATTCGGGTGGATCGGGTGCTTAACGGATGGAAAAATATTTAAAAAAAATGCAATAAGAAATATACAAATTATAAGATGCGTAAAGTTTTTGGAATTTTTTGGTGATCGAAAATTAAGAAGGAGAAAGAAAGTCTAAGATGGTGACCGACAAAGTGATTACGGAAATATTTTATTAGGTTTTAGGAAAAAAAAAGAAGATAATGAGTATACAAATAAAGTAAAACTAGTATACATTGTTAAGACGATTATGTTTTGAAAGTGGGTTCTATTATGAGACGGTGTATTAATATTACTTTAGGATGAACAGGTTAGATACAGATAGGTGGCTAAAGTGAACATAAAATAATAGGTAAAAGCGTTTGGCAATTTCACTAACAACCCGTGACGTATTGTCTGTTTCATTCATCGAGAATGGTCGGCACATTTTGTCGAAGATCATAGCATCGGTACGTTGTTCGTTAAAGCGGATTACTGTGCGGAAAATAGGATAGAGGTAAACATGTTATGTGGCACAACCCCCTTAACTATGAAGTTTACCTTCCCCAAAATAAAATTTCCCCAAATAATGCATCTCCTCAGTATCAATACAGAAAAGCAATCCCCCATTGACTCCCTACGCACAACTGACGACATATTATTCCTCCCCCCTAATTGAATTGCCCAAAATATTCGACTGCCCGCCTGTGTAGTATGCTGTCTGCAACAGTGTGGAGAAGAACAGAGTAGCATATGGAACATATTGCGTCTTCAATAGGTAATTTTCGGAACATCTACTCTCTAATATCACTGTATTGATGTGCTGTCTTGCTTGCATGAGTTATCATATCACCATACTTGTTAAGTCTCCAAGTACTTTACGTCGATTTCCTACGAAGTCATGAAATTGATTAAGATAAAGAATTGTAGAAGTGGTAATTAAGCACCAACTTTGAAATGTCACACGTACTTGTTTTTTGCCTTGCCGCCTTTGAATCAGAGACAAAACTTTGGTTGTCCAACTTACGCTTTCCTTGTCTAGTGGACATAGATTGATCGCTTAGATTAGTGTCTGAGTAGGCACCACCTGTGTGAATCATAGGGAGAAAGTTTCCTCATACTTGTCGATCCTACATACTCGTTTTCTGTTGTTGGTACGACAACAAAATCGAAAGGTGAAATTAGAGTTCGCACAACATACCTTGACAATCGTTGTGGACGTTCCCGGAGACCGGGTTAGAAGATGGCATGACATTCTTAGAGCGTACCATGATTACGGAAGTTATCTAAGTATGTGATATTATGTGAACATATACATGCTTTGTGACGACAATGTATGAAGACATCGAATATATAATCAAGGAGCATGTGGTGAGGTGTAGAATTGTAAAGGTCATGTGTATTGAGTACTCATAAACAACTTTGGGAATGTAATAGAAATTCTTCGTTTAAAGATGGAAATAAATGTCACGGATATATTTAGAGTGGATTCACATCTTAAAGATTAAGTCAACGAAACGAATGTATTGGATGGCGGATATGCGGAACACCGATAGTGTCAGTAGTTATCGGGGGACGATATGAATCTAATGTAAACGGGGTGGACTTAGTAAGGCGTCATTACAATTTGTTGGCGAAAGGTACCGTTGATTAATTAATATTTCTGTTGGAGCGCCAGACTTTCGTGATTAGCAGAACTGTAATGGTGACGAACTACACTAAACATCCTTATCTGTGATAGTAAACATGTTACCGCTGAGTGTTGTAATGCGAACATAAGTTAGAATATTTTGAAGTGGAAGACTTATAAACGCAGTACAGTGAGTAGTTATCGCTGTAGCAAATGATATAGGTGAATTTAAAGTCAAGAAGTCCGTTAAAACCGGTAGTTGACACTCTCCGTAGATTCAATGTTTTTAGCTGCCTTGATTATACATAACATGTCTGTGAATTAATTGTGATGCATACTGCGGAAATTAGAAAAAACCCGACCACAACATGTAGTATAGCGGCTCTGTTATAGTGATGTGAAAAATTCAATTTCGTTTGAGAAATATACTGACTGCGGTAGAGGTTCTGAGCATTTAAAGTGTGGGATTGAATAAAATTCGTCACTTGAAAATGATACGAATTAAAAAGGGAGACGGATATGATACTGACATAAAATTGCTTCGTAATCAATAGGTGGAAAACTTAATCTTCGACATCTGAAGATGAGAGATTTTATGACACATAGGTCTGTTTCGATAATGAAATATGAAGTACTTTGAGAAAAGTAACTCAAAACTTAATGACTACGATGAAATAGAACTTTAAAGTAAATGGATCCGATGCGGCATAGAAACTTTGAAAGATGAAAGATGGTTAGATCACCTTCTCATTCTCCTTAATCTCGGGAATGGTTTTTATATTGTCTAATGTGAGGACATCTATCTCCTCATCCTCGTCAACCTTGTCTATGATCTGAAGAGAGTTGCTTGGTGCGGGTGTCGAGAAACTGCGAAAGTAGTTGTGACGAATGAATTATGTACAGTCTCAGACGCTATAAAAGTGCGATGGTAGGGACCTATAAATAAAGGGAGATGCAAACCTGTTACAGAAAGCTGCGACCTCGGGAATGTCGAGGCCGAAGTGGATCTTAGTTGCGTTATATGTCGTCTGCAAACGCCAACCATCGAATTTGCGAACTTCAACGCATTGAAGAACAACGACCGGAGATTGTTGTGGGTTCGTTTGTTTCTGTATCAGTTCAGGAAGATCGACGGAATGAGGACTCCATAACGTGCAGAGGATTTGACAGCAGCTGCAGCACACAGAAAGCAGAATTAGGAAAAGTTATTTCGGTGAATAATTTGTAAAAAAAAATCTAAAATTGAAACAGTTGTTGAACGAAGTACGTACTCCACATCCTCAAGCTTAATTGTACGGCATTTAAACCCCTTTTTGGTCTCGATCAAGGGACCAACTTCGAACAATTTTCCAACCAAATCTGTATGGTAAAGAACTTGTAAGGAAAATATATTTACGAAATCTTTCTTACTTAATTTAATCAGGTATATGCATGCATGTATTCTCGAGTTTAACATCGAATCCAAGTGAATCTCAAGCTTAGTTCAACATAAAGCTCGTGATTGTGATTGTGATTACAGGCTTTTAATTGGGTTTCGATTTCAATTGGGTTTCGATTTCAAATGGTGGATTCATCTCAAATCCTAACTTAAATTAAGTAAAATAATGCATTCCTCTTCCTCATGAGTCATGATCATGATGATTTAAGCCAAACTAACAAATTCGATCGAATTATAGTAAAAGCATTAGTTTGAATCAAGAGCATTGATTATAAAAATACACGACGATCATCTAATTAAAGTTATGGAATCGAAATATGAGAAACCATGCATGCATATACCTGATTAAAGTAATTAAGAAAGGTAAGATCATCTAATTCATCTCCGCAAGTCCTTGTAAGGCAAATGTATGGTCTATAGTAAAGTAGACGAAGATATGAACATACCGATGTAATGAGTTGTTGGAACGCGACCGTTTATGATATCCTCGAAATTTGCGAAACGGAAACCATACTCAGGGATGGAATGTTCTCCGGTAAAAGGAATTACCTTGCTTGAATATTCGAAATAAAGTCGGAAAAGTGCAGGTGTAGCCTTCTCGTACCCAACGTTGTTACTGACACTAACGTTCTTTATGGTGTACACCACTCCAACTTCGAGGGAACCCGTAAATTTCAACAACACTTGCTTGCGCATAGTACCTTGAATTATTTGGTTCTGCGAAGAAAACAAAGAATTCTAAAATCCGTGAATGGGACGAAGAAGACATAAGAAGAATATCGTATCATCGATTCCATTTCACGATTTCACGATAACAATAAGAAGACAGAACAATAATAAGAGAAAAAATATATAATTCAATTTCACGATTTTAAGAAGAGTACCGTATCATCAATCAACAACACCTCGATTGATTCGGTCTTCTTCTTGTCCATGTAAGCGGAACGTGTCCATCGATGTATGACCGTCACCTTCATGTTTTCAATCCTATCGCCATCTTTCAACTCAGGAATGGTGACAAACTTCTCAGAAGACATGGTAGCGTGGATCTTGATAAAATATTGATGAATGTTACGATTTGCGAAGGTCGGTGAAGATAACCACAACCGAACTCCATTTTATAGGAGTTGGGTGCGGAGATAGGGTGAGCAATTGTTAAGGATTGGTAATTTCGAAATTGAATTGTTGAGAACCGAAGGGTTGATTCGTTGCTCAAGGATTGCTTTGCCGAGGTGGGATGATTCATGGCTTGTATTGCCGAGATGGGGTTGTTCAATGGTTGATTGAATTGGGGTATTGAATTCCCATTCATGGGAAAGTGGGAATGTTTGGTGGGGATGAGGGAGTAGGTAACAACGTTGGACAATTTGGGGGAGAATGAAGGGAATTGCTGAGAGGCCATAGATTGTGTGAATTGGGGGTGTTTAGGTTGCCATGTCATCCTAGGTGGTTTCCTCTTTTATTAATAAGAGATAAATTATTTTTTTGATTCATTCAATTATTTTTTTGATTCATTCAATTATTTTTTTAATTTTTTTAATCTATAAACGGGTGGACGGATCAGGATGACGGGTGAAAAATCTCCACCCGAATCCGACCCGATCCATCACCCGATTCATCCGTTATCCGCTTAAAATCCATTTAGTTTGGATTTTCGTCCATTAATTTTATTCGGGTGGATGGATTCTAACCGTGGGTTCGGATGAAATTGACATCCCTAATCAAGGGTTAACTATATATACAAAGCCTTAATGGATCTTTAAAAAAAAGCCCTAAACTGATTTCTGCTCTCTTAGTGAAACTTCACCTTTCGGGCCTTCATAGGGTGAAACTTTGCCTTGCGGAGTTAACTTCACTCGATGGTTTCACAGTTCTTCTCCCATAATGCAAAATCTAGGGTGCCATTACCGTCGGGTGAAAATTTACCCGATTGGTAAAAGTTTTGCCCGGTCAACCCTCCTTCTTGAAGACCTTCAGAGATGCAGAAACGTCGTCAGGTGAAACCTTGCCCGATGAAATCTCATCGAGCAAAACTTCATCCGATGGATTCTCTCTTTTTTCCTCGGGTTTCACTGTTTATAGTTCAGTTTTTCCGGCTTGATGGCAAACTCTCGGACGGTATTTCACTCCCTTGTGCTCGTATAAGCTCAAATATGCTCTCGGACGATATTCCTATCAAAACAAATAGGAAAACTACCCAAAAATGCATAAAATGCACACGAGAGACGCTAAAGCGAGAAAGAGTCGGATAAGGCGATAATCACACATAAATCTCACGACAACGATAGGAAAATAGATGGGTGGAAAATCGGGCCAAATTTGACACACGTCAAATCCGCCACACTAAACCGTTGCTCGTCCTCGAACAAAGACCCAAAAAGAGACTAGTTAATACTACTAGTTAGCTGGACTATGTTAAGCCAATACGGGGCAATTAACAAACTTGTTGCTTCGCTGAAATCTGCCAGATGCTTGAAGACGGGCGCTGTATTCTTGTCTCTTGGTGAATGTTACCTGTTCAACAGCTTGAATCTTGGACAATAAGGAAGATAAAGATCTTCAAAGACTACAAACCCTCTCTAAACCCCAAAGAATTCAAAATGTATAACTTGTGTAATGAAAACTTGAGAGGCCAAAAATGATAAAATCGAGTATTTATAGTTCTAATTAGGTTACACAAAACCGGGCCAAAAACAGGGGAAAAATACAGAGCCGGAGTTGCGCACGGTCGGACCGTTACGCACGGTCCGAAACGCACGGTGCCTTCTTCCTGCATGGGTTACGCACGGTGGATCGTGCGTAACTCGATCTGCCCTTATTTTCCCGTTTTTGGTCTTCTATGCGCTTGTCTAGGCTCGAACTCGGGTCACAACCTTCGTTTTACTCGGGTGCTCTCGGGTTTGCTCGGGTTTCACCGCTTTCGACACGAAGATGCCTAAAAACAAGTAACAAACGCAAAAATCCGAGTAATACAAAATATAGATGAAACGAGCCAAAATGCCTAAGAAAACACGATTAATCGATGCTAAATAAACGTCAAAAT
Source organism: Agrostemma githago (assembly GCA_958450325.1). Taxonomy (NCBI): domain Eukaryota; kingdom Viridiplantae; phylum Streptophyta; class Magnoliopsida; order Caryophyllales; family Caryophyllaceae; genus Agrostemma; species Agrostemma githago. The sequence goes on from CAUDLW010000092.1 coordinate 54,241, forward strand.
GGTGTAGAAATACGGTCAATAACGGAGTTATCAACCTCCCCACACTAGACATTTACTCGTTCTCGAGTAAGCGCGACAAAGGCAAAGACAAACATCTAGGCTATAAGGAGTGAATGCACGATATAAGCATCCCTCGACTACTAAACTATTACTAACCGCATGAGTATTAGCGCACTCAACGCCCCTTCAACTCACAATGCCATACCATGAGGATAGGTATCCCGTTGCAAGGCAAGTTGGGTCTTGCACAAAACTTTTGACACAAACAATCAATTAAGCACACAAATACATGACATGTTTGCATCACAAAAAGAAAAACACCGTCACCCTCATCAAGACGGCGGGGAAAAGCACTAATCATCCACCTATTATGAAAACTAACATTCTCAAACTAGTTAACCTACAAGACATGGACAAAAATCTAATACTATAGCTATAAATTACTATGAATATCGATAATCTAGCGAATTTCCTCCCAACCTTCCAAATAAACTACAAGAGGGCGTAAGATGGCGTGGAAAGGTAGAACCGTGGCGTCATAAAACACTGTAGGTAAGTGTGCCTCGACCTCTTTATAAAATAAAGAGAAGGGTCGTCCCAAAACTCAATATGACCAAATAATCCAAGTAGAAAGGAAATAGAAAAGTAATAGTTCCAATGACCGGTTCACCACCGCTATCTTCCTTCCTTAGGAACTCGGTCCCTCGGTAGGCCCTTCACGATGGCTCCCCAAATCAACGGAAAATTTATTTATTTTGAGGTGTGGTGATCTTTCTTCGATTTTCATGGTTTTTCATTTCTTTCTTTCTCCCCTTGTTTTCTTTTCAATTTCTTCTTCTTCTTTTCTTTCTTTTTCTATTTTTTTTTTCTCTTTTTTTTCCCTCTTTTTTTTTTCGAAGAAGTGGGGAGAACATTACACAATAGAATCACCAAAAGCAAAAAGCAAAAATTATTGTGGAAAGTATTTGTGATTTTTGATGGATAAACTTGGATTATAAAAACGGTCACAAAGAATCAAGGTCACCTAGGAACACGAGACACGGTAACCAAGGAGTTTTCACACCACGGGGGATCAAAATGGTCAAATGCAAACCCCCGAGTAATCTATTTGGTAGGAAGGGTGGACCTAAGCTAGAATGTCGATAAACCAAGTATTTTAAAGCTATTCTACTAGATTCAAGTCCTACATCAAGGTAAGTAAACTAATAAGAGAATGTAGGCTTCCAAAAATAAGCTTCAAGACTAGGTTTTCAAAAATATTTACACTACCTTAAGACACACTAAACTAGACACTAATCACACAAAAATAAAGAAAACAAATAAAGCAAAGCACAAAAGAGTCAATTTCCACAAGTGAGCAAACAACCATCAACCCAAATGTTCATCAAGAACCTCCAATACAATCAAAATCCCATCCTCCTTCAACAATGAAAGAAAAGAGAATAAGGTGGAAAGAATATACCGGAGCGGTCTTCATCCATCTACCTCAAATTTTGATTTTTGGCGTCCGACAGGTCATTTACCTACACAAGGAAAAAAGAGGAAACAACACAAAAACAAATATATATACACAAACTAAACTAAAATAAACTAGCTACACTAAAATAAACTAGAAACAAAATATTTTTGGATTTTTGAGATTTTTGAAATTTTTATGGTTTTAAATTTTTTGAAAAGAACTAAACTAAGACTCCACCCCACACTTGAACCTTGCATTGTTCTCAATGCAAAATGCAAGATGGAAAGTAGTAGGAAAATAGAAAGAGCTAGGGAAAAGACTAAGGGAAAATTAAAAAAAAAAACAAAAAAAAAACCAAGAAAATCTAAGAAAAAATGAAAGAAAATAAAGTGAATAATTAAAAATTTGGATTTTCAAGTGGTGCTTTAGTGTAATCAAGTCACTAAAGTACCGGGAGCAAACATTTTGGATTTTTCAAAGAGATTTTTGGTGTAATCACGTCACCAAAAATCCGGGAGCAATAATTTGGATTTTTCAAAAGTGGAAATTCGGTGTAATCACATCACCGAATATCCGGGAGCAATAGTCGTACCCTCATCAATCTTCAAAGACGATATAAATCGTTACAAAAATGCTCCTCCAATAAAATCTAATAAGAAGAAGTAGAGACATATCAAGAATCGGGGTTGCCTCCCTCGAAGCGCCTTTGTTTAAGGTCGGTGGCTCGACCGAATGAAATTGTTAAGAATTATACAATAACAATCTCGCTAAACTCTCAAGAGGGAAACCTTCCAATTAACCGGGATCGTACATACGATGCGCTTGATGAACCTTTACATTTCTAACCTTTGCATCCTCACCAAGTCCACTAAATATTGGAGGATCATACCCTTGAATGAGTTTAAAAACAAATCGGGTCATGTTTATCATCTCTCGATTCTCTTGATTTTTGATCAATTTCTTAGAACTTGAGTTATCACATCCTTCTTTACCAACTAACTCAAGCTCCCTCACAACTTCAATTAAACCATCTTTCAACAAACCATCACACTCTCTTAAGACACTTGGTCTAACAAACTTATCATCTATCAATAACGACTCAAGATTAACATCAAAGTGCATACTCTCATATTCACATGTTTCTTTGAGATATGTCTCACTCGGACCTAAAAAAGCATATTTAAGAGATAAGGGGAGGGGTTTCAACTCCACTTGAGGAGGCGTAGACCTCTCCTCATACAATCCCTCTTCGGTCAAGCTTTCTAGGGACCTCGTGGTGCATTGCTTCAATATAGAATCCATGGCGAGATCATACTCCATTGCACCCATCTCCGAGCTCCCGACAACGGACTCCTCAAAGGCATATTGGACATCTTGTTCCATGGAAGACTTCTCAAGCATTTGTACTTGGTAGCATGATCCAACATTTGAAGGCTCCTCCGTGGCTTTCTCGAGTGAAAACTCCATCTTGTCATCCCCGACTTGGAGTGAGAGTTTACCATTCTTTACATCAATAAGAGCCCCCCCGGTGGCTAGGCATGGACGACCAAGTATGATGGGAATCTTGGTGTCTTCGGGGATGTCCATAATGTAGAAGTCACACGGGATGATTAAGTTCCCGACCTTGATTGGCACATCCTCGGCTACTCCCATTGGATATTTAACGGAATGATCCGCTAATTGAAGAGATACTCTTGTGGGAATTAGCTCATAACCTTCAAGCTTGTTAAAGATGGTGAGAGGCATAAGACTCACACTTGCCCCTAAATCATAAAAGGCTTTCTCAATATTAATAGAGCCAATTGAGCAAGGAATAGTAAAGCTCCCCGGGTCTTCCAACTTCGGTGGTAGCTTGTTTAAGAGAACGGCACTACACTCCTTTGAAAGGCTCACCGACAATTGCTCACCATATAACTTCTTGGAAATGATATCTTTCAAAAATTTGCCATAGGAGGGGATGTCTCTAATGACCTCAAGAAAAGGGAGTGTGATATGCATACTCTTCATCATCTCCAAGAACTTACCATACTTTTTCTCAACCTTGATTCTAGCTAATCTTTGAGGAAATGGTATTGGTGGCACATATGCCTTAACTTCACTAGTCGCCTTTGGGGTTTCTTGTGCAATATGATCTTCAACAATAGGTGGTTTATCAACAACCACTTCACTTGGACCCTCTTTTTCACCATTTGCTTCCTCACTTACTTCATCTTCAACATTAGCCTTCCTCCTCTTGTTAACCACAACTTCATCCAATATGCGTCCATTCCTTAATTGAATAGCATTCAATTCGCCTTTCCCCTTAGGATTTGCCTTAATGCCACCCGGAAATGTCCCACTTGACACGGTCAACTCGTTGACTTGATTCGCGAGTTGTTGTATTTGATGATCGGTGATTCTTTGGGCATTTTGGACTTGACTCTTCAATTGAGAAATAGAAGATGTAGTCTCCTCATGACGTTGGTCTTGGCGTTGAATGAAATTATTTTGGGTGGTCAACATTTGTTCCATGAGTACTTCCAAATTGGACTTTGGTGGTGGAACTTGTTGTTGCACAACTTGTTGTTGTTGTGGGACTTGTGCAAATTGTTGTTGGACTTGTGGTATAGGAGTAGTGAAAGGTGTAGGAGTTTGAAACGGAACTTGAAATTGATTTTGGAGGGGAGTTTGAAATGGAGTGGTGTTGAATGTTGGTCTTGCTTGGAAATTTCTTGCTTGAAAACCCGATGTATCTTGTGCTTGGAAGTTAAACCCTTGATTAAAGCCTTGATTTGGTCTTTGGAAGTTTTGATTGAATGTAGTCTTTTGTTGATCGAGTGGAGTTTGGAAGTTCTTGTTCCCATAAGATAGGAACGCTCTTTGCCCTTGGTGATATTGATTGTTGTTGTTGTTGAATGCTTGCCTTTGGTTAGATTCCCATATGCCATTGGCTTGCTCCATTGTAGTAACAACACAACACTCCACTGCATCATGACTTGGACTTCCACACAACTCACAAGAGAACTCATTGGTCTCCTTAGAAGAACTTGATCCCCCTTGCTTGAATTGAGAAAGTTGCTTTGTCAAATTATCGATCTTTGCATTAAGAGCATTCAAGGTCTCACTATTATCTTGCTTCTTCAACTTCCTCCTATCCCCACCCCAATGATGATTATTGGAGGCCATCTTCTCAATGATACCCATAGCCGCGGTGTGGTGTACTAGATCAATAGCACCACCGGCCGCCGCATCCAATCCCACTTGATATTCGGGACGCACACCATTGTAGAATGTGAGGATAACCACATGAGGGGCTATGCCATGATGAGGGCATTGTCTTAGCAATTCCTTGAACCTCTCCCATGCTTCATAGAGGGATTAATGGTCTTCTTGGGCAAAGTTGGTTATATCATTTCGGTACTTCGCCGTCTTGCCCGGTGGAAAGAACTTCAACAAGAAAGCCTTGGATAATTTGTCCCAAGTATCAAAAGAACCGGCCGGTTGACTTCTTAGCCACTCCTTAGCTCTCCCATTCAATGAATAAGGGAAAAGTCTCAAGCGAATAGCTTCATTCGAGGCTCCATTGATCTTGACATTATCGCAAGCTTCCAAGAATACATTAATATGCTCATTGGGATTATCGAGAGGTAACCCAGAAAATTGATTTTGTTGCACGAATTGAATAAGAGTAGTCTTGATCTCAAAATTATTTGCTCCAATTACGGGCCTCATAATAATTGATTGCGACACCACTTGGGGTGTCGATTCCTCTCGTATAGACGCCATAATAGGAGGAGAAGGGGGTCTCGGAGAATTAACTTCTTCCTCGGACTCAATTGTTCCTTCGGATCTAATTTCTTCTTCGGATTCGGAAATGATGGGAGGTGAAGGTGGTTGCCCTTGATTTCTTCTTCTCTCGGCGTTGTATCGCCTTGCCATAGCTTCAATCTCGGGATTCAACAAATGAATTGGTGAGAGCCCAAGAATCCGCCTACTCATGCAAAACAATACAAAAACTAGAAAGTAGGAGTTAGATCATTAGCAAAGGCACACCGGAGTGTGCAAAGTAACCAATGACTTAGTCTAAACGCAAGAATAAAAACTACTAGTACCGCTAACACTCCCCGACAACGGCGCCAAAAACTTGTTGGGGTTTTAATACCTCGCAAGCGCACGATATAATCGTAGCACAATAGAGGGTCGATCCACAAGGAGCGTGGTGATTCCTAGTCGTTTTAATCCTAATTGTTTATCTAAGTCGATAGAGATTGGTGATAGAAGACTAATAGTTAGATGAATGAATATTAACTAAGACAAGAAACTACTAAAAAGAAGATGAAACTAAATTAAGAAAAGATGATAACTAGAGAAATAATGATTAATCAAGAATAAAAAGGACTAGGGAACGGTGTCGCTTCAATCCACCTAAATCACGTCAAAGTATATCGTGTATCGAAGGAATCGGGATTAAGGGCAAAGTTGTATCGTCTAGGTCGGCCACCTCCCTCCCGGGTTCGTGTCCGGCTTAATTTCCCGTTTACCTCCCTCCCGGGTTCGTAAAACGGAATCCCTAAGTCAAATCCGAGGGTCACTCCCGTGATAAACCCCAAACCGACTCAAGTCAAAAAGGTACGCATACTAGTGTGAAGGATACCACGCTAGACACCACTCCCGTGTTCGATCTAGTACGGTAAGGCAAGATAGAGGGTCAAACCGGTCACCTATCCTAATCGACTCCCATCGATGACCAAGGGATTGAGACCGTCTCAAACTCCTAAACCAAGGCAATCCAAAATCCTCAACACCACTTCACCCAATGACCCAACTCAATCGATACAAAACATACAAGAGGCACGATTTAGGCGAATTTAGGCTTCATCGACCCCTAGTGGGTGACTACTCACTAATCATGACTAAATTGATGGAATTAAGTATAAAGGTGGAGTCTTTAACTATGAACATTGTTGTAAATTGAATTATACTACCAATTATAATAAAGTGGTCAAATTGGAATAATCTAATTGGGGGGTTTCTAATACTAACATGAAATTATAAACATGAACAAAGTAAGAGAAACTAAATTAATAGCAAACTATAGTAACAAACAAAGAAATAGGAAGACTAAGATGAACTAACAACAACTTAACAAGAAAAACTAGGAATTAACAAGTAAAGCTAAAAACTTGAAGAAACAAGGAAAAACAAAACTAGAGTAACAAAAATGAGAAAATAACAAAATTAAAGCAAAGGAGAAGTAAAAATTACCCACTTAAAGAGGATGGAGAGATTAAGAAGAATAAATAATAATAATCATAAAAAGCTTGAATCTTGGACAATAAGGAAGATAAAGATCTTCAAAGACTACAAACCCTCTCTAAAACCCCAAAGAATTCAAAATGTATAACTTGTGTAATGAAAACTTGAGAGGCCAAAAATGATAAAATCGAGTATTTATAGTTCTAATTAGGTTACACAGAACCGGGCCAAAAACAGGGGAAAAATACAGAGCCGGAGTTGCGCACGGTCGGACCGTTATGCACGGTCCGAAACGCACGGTGCCTTCTTCCTGCATGGGTTACGCACGGTGGATCGTGCGTAACTCGATCTGCCCTTATTTTCCCGTTTTTGGTCTTCTATGCGCTTGTCTAGGCTCGAACTCGGGTCACAACCTTCGTTTTACTCGGGTGCTCTCGGGTTTGCTCAGGTTTCACCGCTTTCGACACGAAGATGCCTAAAAACAAGTAACAAACGCAAAAATCCGAGTAATACAAAATATAGATGAAACGAGCCAAAATGCCTAAGAAAACACGATTAATCGAGGCTAAATAAACGTCAAAATGGTGTAGAAATACGGTCAATAACGGAGTTATCAAATATTCGGAATGATTTTTAGAAAAAATGTTTTATAAAATTGTTTTGAAAAGAAATTGAATGAAAAGAAAAGAATGTTAATTCTCTCTGTGTTAAAATCGTCATATTTTGTTTTTAAAACCTTGTGACGATTTTTAGCATCAACGAGATTAATTTAGTTCTTGTTAGATACGATATTTGACTATAGAGTCGATATCGTATTTTAAGAACGTTTTTTTATATGAAAAGAGTTTGTAATATTGATATTATGAAAAAAAATAAAAGATGCGACGATGACCCATAAAAAACGGACCGACGGCAACGGACGAGAAAAGAAAAAGAAAACGTGAGAAGGGAGAGAGAAGGAGAGAGAAATCGGGATTTGAAACACCCTCAACCTACATGCTAAATTCGGTCTCGATTAGGAACTCGTAGTAACGGCACTTGCGTAGGAGTAACGAGAATATTGGAGGAGTTAAGGTGTTGTATGGTTGTATTTGCCTGAGAATTTCTATGGAAAATCGGGACAGTATTTCAGTATAGTTTTCCTAAGGTTTGCTAGAGATTCGGGTTGAAGGTTGTGTATGATTGATGTCGGGAATTGAATGTGATAATTGGTGTAGAAGATGTATGATGAATGTGTCGATGTGTCTTTGATGTGTTGATGGGAGGGTCCTATTTATAGGAGAGGTCCTCGACTGAAGGTATGAGAGGTAACTTTGCTTGGGTGACAAGAAATACCGATTAGGATAGGAAAAGTAAGCAATTTGAGAAGAACGATGATTCTGTTACTTGGTGGAGAGGGTATGTACCCGGCTGGAATGAGGAGTACTCGGCCGAGTACCTCTTGTGCTCGGTCGAGTATTCGGGTTCGGGTAGGACTCCTCCTGGGAACCGAATTCTACCTTTATCGGGTTTGTTTAATATTTTGTGTAGCTGATTTTTGTAGTGTTTGAGCTTAAACCGGACTCGTGTGGTGACACGGCTGGTTTTAGTGTTTCGGAAAATATCTTTGACCGGGTTTTGACTTGGTCGCTAAAAGACGGTTTTGCCCATGGTGTCGGATTTGACCCAAATTAGTCTTATTTGACTGGAAATGACCCACTGGGCCTGAATTTGAAGTCTGTTTTGTGAGATTTTTACTCCGTTAAAAGCTCACGCCAATTACTATTGATTCCGAGTCCACAATCAAGCGTATTTAGTTATGTTTACGTCCGATCATCATCGGGTGTTTTTTGGAAACTGCTATAGACACCTGGCGGTCAAAATGTGTGAGTGTCTACAGAGCCCCCACTCTGACTGAGGCTAGGACAAGGCGAAAGTCAAAGTAGCTACCAGGCCAATCAAAGATTAAGACCAAACAGACTTCCGATCGGGTCGTTTATAGTCCATTAGACTCGCGTAAAGGGGCTCGCCAGCCATAAGACAGAAATCATACCTGAGTTGATGCTAATAGCTCTGTGGGGACTTGCCTAAGAAGCCTTGGGTGTGCCCGTTTGCAGACACATCCCATCATGGAGCTGCGCGGGAGCTTGCATAGGAGGCTATGGGTGTGTTCGTTTGCAGACACATCTCGATTCATAATTACGCGGGAGCTTGCATAGGAAGCTATGTGTGTGTCCGTTTGCAGACACATCCCGATTCTTTAGTAGAAATGTTGCCTGGGGGATTCTTGCGAGGAGACTTCCTTCTCGAGTCTGGGTGTACCTGTATGATGTCGACACATAGCAATTCCTATGTAATATTTAGGCGAAACACTGACTTACGCTGGGGAAGTAAAAGCTTGATGTTCCTTTGGGAAGCACAAGCTAGCACCTGAAATGTTAGATATATAGGCAGAAACAGCAAATATAGCAGACAGCAAGATAACATACAGGAAATGCATTTAGCATCTATAGACTGACTTGCGCTTGGGAAAATGATTTTTGCTTCATTTTGAAATCGAAGTCCTGAAAGCAACTCACGTACTAGGATATAGGTTTTCAAAATCGAAAGAAATTTGCAGTTTAAATAGACTGAAATTTGACCTTGTCAAAAAAAAGGATTTTCTCAAATAGCTAAGTTTTGCAAATTTTAATGGAAAGAGAGGCCTACCGACAGACTCGACTCTGGCTGTGACAGGACGAGTTGACAGACACGAACTGGACTCTCTAAGGGTTGGACCGTGACTCGGTAGGGGGTGGGCCACCTAAGATGACAAGACTCTTAAGCTGCACTATTCCATAGCCTAGACAAGTGGCAACACGGTCGAAGTCGAAATGGGAACGATATGCTATACTGGGTTGCAGTAGTCAGTAATGGGACTGTAACGACAGGACTTAGTAGTAGCCATCTTATAGTCCGGTGCTCTTTTGGATCTTTTTTGGTTTTGGGGTATATTCCCGAAGTGGGTATTGCTTCAAGTCTTGACAGATTCTTGTCTTCGACAGAGCCGAGTACTAGGACATACTATAGAAAGGTGGCTAGATTTTGAAAGTCCTTTGGATTTTGTGAGTGAATGGAGGTCTTCTGCCTAAGAGAAGCCCCCAGGACGACAAAGCTAACTGTTGAGAACATGACAGTGTCGTGACAGGAATGATGGTGCTTTTGAATTTGTGTCAATGTGGGTGGTTGTGCCTCTGTTGAAAGGCTGCCTACGTATTCACGTGTAGTGAAATCAAACCATGCTGTAGTTCAGTGTTGAAAGATGTATTATGATGCCTAGTCTATTAGGGCTTTGTGTGTAACTAGCCATAGCGATGATGCAGGCTAGGTGCATTCCCAGTGATGTCTTGATCAAAGGGCTAGAATAGTTAGGATGTTGATCCTGTGACTGTGAGCGTTCTCCGGGGTAGCCCCCAGAGGTGGTGTGAACTATTTGGGCATGTTCTATGCCGACCGCAAGCTGGGTTCCCGTGTTTGGGGTTGGTAACTGGTTTGGATGTTTTTGGAAATGTGGTGCTAGGAAGTAAGTGGCTTTGATGTTTTGACATCTGGAGCTCGATTTGGTGGAGCTAAGGCTTCGAGGGTAGGTACCGTAATGTGGTAGGAAAGGGGAAGTCGAGTAAAACTGACTCGAACTTAGATCGGGGTAGGTTTGATAATGCGCGGGATCTGATTTCCATGTCCAGCCCTAATGGTTAGGGTATTCTTTGGAGCTTGAATCCTCAAAATTCTGGGCTATCTCTAGCCTAGGCCTCAAGAAGGTCTTGAGGGTTGTAATGTGGGAAGGCTAGATGTGGTGTCATCTGACCAGCTTGATTGTTTCTCTCCTATTGCATGGTATGAGTATTGATAATTTTGAATTGACCGTTTTCACTATGGTCATGGGTTTTTGAATATTTTTTAGTTGACCTCTTAGCCCCGGTCTTGGGATTCTTTACTTGGATTGAGCGTTTAACCTTGGTCATGGATGCCTTTTTTTTATGATGGCCTGCTTTTTTGTTTTGGCCTTTTGCTTTTTTTCCTCTTGGACTTTTGATTTTTTTGTCCAACTTTTTTTCTCCTTGTTCCGTTGGTCAGACTAACACCTAAGGTAGGGATTGGTCGATCTTATTGGAGGGGTGTTTAATGTGGGAAATGGGATTGCCTCCCGTCTTGAACCCAAACTAGGAGACTACCTAGATTTGTCATAGGATTCAATACTGCTCATGCTAGGGGTAGTTATGTGGCTTTTCTATACCAGACATGGAACAGGTAAAAGGAAAACACGGGCTCGGTTTCCTGCAGTCATTATAGATGTGCCTATAATAGTCACATGCATGTGCTCACAGTGTATGATGGTGTTAATCATGTTCTCGGAAACATATAAGGAAAGTATATATGAGAAATAGAAAAGCTGATTTTATTGAATCTTGAAAAAGAGGATAGAATACAACTGACTCTGACTCTGACTTTGAAATAGAACATCCTAGACTCAGACTCAGACTTGGACTCAAATCAAATCCGGACTTTTGGATGTAAAGGAGGTAGATTGGATGCCTTGGTTGTTGGGCCCTATATAGTCCATGAGGGGCCTTGCAAGTGACAATGTTTCCATGACGGGTGTCCTCCCGGCATCGAGGGAATCTTGAATGAGGTGTTTCTGCTTCCAGCACTGCTCTGTATCGTGTCCTCTCCCTCTATGGAATTTGCATTAATGCTCGGCGTTCCATGCTTTGGAGCGTTTTTTCAAAGGTACGTCGGCTGTTGGGCCTATGGGTAGTATTAGCCCTTTCGAAATCAACCTTTGGAAAGTGACAGTGTAGGACATATCCAAGTGGGTAAATGTCCTTACTTTTAACTGGTTCTTGATTTTCGGAGAGGTGACTTGTGGATTACTTCTCTCGGTCTTGCCATCTTGGGGGTATCGGATGGTTTCATAAGAGTCCCCACCCTTTAAATGGCCCGGTTGGACGATTGGCTGCCTTACCTGTTCTAGTTGTGTTAGACGGGATTGGGTTCTTGCAAGATCCTCTTTGATGGTGGCTACCCTGGAACCTAGGTTATCTAGGGCGGTATTGATTTTCGAGAAGATATTGTTAATGGAGCAAGATAGCATAAGCATGCTTCCTTGGATATCCCCTTTCTCGATAGCGCGGGCTTTGTCGTGGTTAGGTAGTGCCTCGTTCATCGGGTCCCTGGTAGGAAGAAGCGACAGGCGTTAGAACTCGCCTAAGCTCGGTTTTGCGCAGGTGCAAGAGAAGGAGTCAAACTAAACATGGCCCGGGGTGACAGAAATGACTAAGGCTCTCGGATCGGGATATTCGAATTTGATCTAGATAAGGTAACGACTCTGGCTTGGACGCGACCATGAGACTTTGTGTGCATGAGGGCGAGTCCGAAAATGGGGCAATCGTGTTTGACCGCGTCGCGTGCTTGGACCAACCGTGGTGACCTAACCCTAGGTGACTCGAGTGTTCGTAGCATAGGTACGACTCGAAGGATGCCGGTGTAGGATGGACGTAGGGTACTCCTTAAGGGAAACGTGATTGACTGCTCGGGTGGAGGACAGCCCCCGAGTGAGACTAAAGACTCTGATTGGACTCAGAAGGTGTGACATCTAATTGACTTGAAAATGAGGTAGTGTGACAACACGTGTAGGACATGACCCTTAGAGCAACCGTGGTTGATCGCTCTGCTGAAGGGTAGCCCCCAAGTGGGATTGAAGACTTTGCTAAGACTCGAGTGTATGAACGAGTGACCCTTAGATGTAAGGATCACGAACTTTTAGCTACAGGGCTATGCCTTGTTAAAGGTTGACTCGGAAAAGACACCTAGACGGGTGACTCGTGAAGGTGAGCCTCCCATAGGATCCGGCTAGTGGGCCGAGTCCTGTTCGAAGGAAGGTCCACGTGAGATATTCCCTAGACTTTGGACTCGAATGTGTAAATGGGCCTTCCTTCGTAGGAGTATGTCCTACGTAGGTGGACCTTGCCTTGACAAATAAGGCGGACTGGGATAGGGAGGAAACCCGTGATGTAGGAACGACGGAGTTTCGACGCTAGAGACTTTGACAACTTATGACAAGACCCGACACTGCTAAAACGGGAAGTCCTAAGAAGAGGAAAGTTTTTTGAAAAGGGATACTTGGGTTGAGAAAAAAACAAAATCCAAAAAAAAGGTGGGACGGACGGCCCGATTATTTTGAAAATCGGCCAAGGGCCATCGGGCCGGGATTTCTGATGTTTTGAAAATGTTCGGGCGGCATACCGACTAAAAATAGGGTATTTTTGAGTAAAATCATAAGTCCTAAATTCGGTAGCTTTCCGGGTTTTGGAAAATGGATAATTTTGAAAAAGATGTATTTTTCGAAATAACGGTTTTTTGAAAAAGATGACAAGTAAATCAAGTAGCACGTAGTCATGGAAACAGTATAACGACACCATGTATGCTCTTAATCTAAGTCTCGGTCGGTCGAAATAGGGTCTATACCAACGACGACAACTTTCTCGCAAATCAGGACGGACCTCCTAAGCCAAGTTGGACTTAGAATTCTTTAGTGCACCCATTTAGGAATGCACCGTGGTATAGTGGGACGTCGGTCACAAATAACCGGTCCGGGAAAGATTTGGGTTATGCATGAACCATCGAACTAAAACGCGTACATTACTAATCGAACGATTTCTTTTTGAGTCTCACCCTGAGAATCCCGGTGACAAGTGGTACATCAGGTATCCCCAGCGGAGTCGCCAAATTGTGGACATGACATAGGTCCACCCCGACGCGGCCACACGCGGATTTGGGGAGGCGAATGAATCTTATGTGAGATGGATCTCGAGTTGGAATTTAAATCGAAGTAGGAGTCGCCACCGAACTTTGTGGGAGTTCGGGTCCATTCGAACCCACTCTATGTCGTAGTGGGCCATGCACAAAGTACGGCCCATTCCGATTTCAGAGCTTATTGGGTTTGTCCCTTAGCATTGCGATACCGATTCCAACATTATCGAAAATCGGGTATTGAATGATTCTCGTATGCCAATGGTTTCGGACATCCGGAAACCACGGTTCTGAGTAAGGGGTGAGGGTACGTGTTGGGAAGTTCACAAAGAACACCCAACCCCGCCCGCACTTAGCGGCCTTTACTAAGATATCGTTCGATTTTGGTGTACGCGTGTTAGTTCGACGGTTGAATGATATGCAAACATTGTTTTCCCTAAACATGCGAATAATTGAATGGGTTGCTATGTCAATTTAATGCATCTAAAACTAACGTCGAAGTTATATTTTAGCATGCGAGGTTCATTTTAGTATAATAAAACAAACGATGAATAATAAGAAACAAAGAACAAACGGGTTAGTAATGATTTGCAAATTGAATAAAAGATGCTTGATTTTGAAAGGTTTTATGGCACGTGGTGAATTAAACACGTGTTGACCGGGGTCAAAAATATTTATCGAAAACCTGAAATACGTCGAGAAAGCCGCTGTTTTACTTAAGAAACGATGCTGGAAAAAAAGAAAAACGAGAAAAAAAATACGTCGCGGTTTTCAGAAATCCGCGCGACTCGCTTGGGAAGGACGTGACTCGCGCGGGAGGGCGTCTCGCCCGGGACGCGTACGGCTCGCGTCACGGGCTGCTCTCGGGTTTGGTTTTTCGAAAATCGCGGGTTTTAATAAATCGCGTATAAATTTGGACTAATTTATACTCGACTTATATTTTCGAGATTCGTCGTATTCGATATTCGATTATGATATCAATATCAAATATTCGGAATGATTTTTAGAAAAAATGTTTTATAAAACTGTTTTGAAAAGAAATTGAATGAAAAGAAAAGAATGTTAATTCTCTCTGCGTTAAAATCGTCATATTTTGTTTTTAAAACCATGTAACGATTTTTAGCATCAACGAGATTAATTTAGTTCTTGTTAGATACGATATTTGACTATAGAGTCGATATCGTATTTTAAAAACGTTTTTTATATGAAAATAGTTTGTGATATTGATATTATGAAAAAAATAAAAGATGCGACGATGACCCATAAAAAACGGAACGACGGTAACGGACGAGAAAAGAAAAAGAAAAGGTGACAAGGGAGAGAGAAGGAGAGAGAAACCGGGATTTGAAACACCCTCAACCTACATGCTAAATTCGGTCTCGATTAGGAACTCGTAGTAACGGCACTTGCGTAGGAGTAACAAGAATATAAGAGGAGTTAAGGTGTTGTATGGTTGTATTTGCCTGAGAATTTCTATGGAAAATCGGGACGGTATTTCGGTATAATTTTCCTAAGGTTTGCTAGAGATTCGGGTTGAAGGTTGTGTATGATTGAGGTCGGGAATTGAATGTGATAATTGGTGTAGAAGATGTATGATGAATGTGTCGATGTGTCTTTGATGTGTTGATGGGAGGGTCCTATTTATAGGAGAGGTCCTCGACTGAAGGTAGGAGAGGTAACCTTGTTTGGGTGACAAGAAATACCGATTAGGATAGGAAAGGTAAGCAATTTGAGAAGAACGATGATTCCGTTACTTGGTGGGGAGGGTATATACCCGACTGGAATGATGAGTACTCGGCCGAGTACCTCTTGTGCTCGGTCGAGTATTCGGGTTCGGGTAGGACTCCTCCTGGGAACTGAATTCTACCTTTGTCGGGTTTGTTTAATATTTTGTGTCGCTGATTTTTGTAGTGTTTGAGCTTAAACCGGACTCTTGGGGTGACACGGCTGGTTTTAGTGTTTCGGAAAATATCTTTGACCGGGTTTTGACTTGGTCGCTAAAAGACGGTTTTGCCCCTGGTGTCGGATTTGACCCAAATTAGTCTTATTTGATTCGAAATGACCCACTGTGACCCGATTGTGGGGTTCGATAAGGTAATCACTGAACCAGACTAGTCAACAAACTACGCGCTTGAATTATTCAAATCTAAGTCACTACAGATAAGCGTGTATTTGCTCGAGCGTGTCCAGATTCATGCGGCTACTCGATTCAACTTACACGTCCAAATACATGGAAAAATGGAGCAAGTGAATTATTACCTAAAGAGAGGAGATACCATCAATTATGGAGATGTCATGATCTTTAATATGTGGCTAGCGGATCAAGTAAAAGATATCAACAAGAAATCCTTACCCAAATTGAAGATAGGCGTGATCTCAAATGTGTGAGAAGAGAATCAAGCATATATCATCTTTTGGCAAGGATTTGATTAGACAATAATTAATTGTGCATTACCTAGATTGTTTCTTTAAATAAGTGGATGTGGATTAACATAATCTACATAATTATAGTAGGAAAATAAGAGAGAATCACGCACCATATATGGTGGTGATTAGCTAACTAGTTTACAATAAGATACCAAGACGATCTCGAGCATGTAGGGCTATATAAAGCCACATTCCATTTGAATAAAATCATCGAATATTTATGAATTTACAAACAACTTGTCAAACTCTGGATTAATTTGTTAATCACGTGTTTAAACTTCGAGAAGGTACTTCGAATCGTTTAGAGGGTTGGTGTTCCAAACTCTGAGCTATTAATTCCGGGTTCAAGGTCGAACTACGGGTTAAATATCCTTTGGTTACTCACCGATTAACATCGGATCACAAAATACAGAAAATCGAAGCGTTTGCTTCCCAAAAATAGCCGAGCCACAAAACACAAAATCCTCACAGACCTTAACCACGAACCAAGGTTACATTAACCTAAGTTCAATTTCACTCTAAAATCCACGTCATCACTCAAGGTTACATTAACCTTCGACCCAACTTTCATTTCTTATTCTAAACCGCTTCCGCATTCGCATCATTTGGTATCAGAGCTGTGTTTAACGACATGGAAGATAACGAAATCAACGACAACAATGTCAACAATGACGCAAGTAGCATCAATACTAGAGGGGGTAATTACGACAATCTCATCCAACAATTGCTCGGGGCCTTGCGCAATTTACCCGGGAACCGAGCAGGAGGAGGCGTTCGGAGATTCGTGGACGTGCCAAAGCCTCGTGATGAATTCAAAGTCACAGAATCTTCAGAGTTTGAAGGAGGAGTCGATCCGGAGGACTACTTGGAATGGGAGCGTAAGATGGAAAGAATGTTCGAATTCAAGGACGTTCCCGACGAAAAGCGTTGTAAGTATGCTATACTTAGACTAACAAAAAATGCGTCTTTATGGTTTGAGGGCATGAAATTGAGGAGGGCTAGAGAGGAAAGGCCAAAGGTTAAAACTTGGGATGACCTTAAATGTAAGTTACGCAAGAGGTATGTGCCCAAGAGTTACAAAGTCAATTTGTATCGGAGAATTGCCGAGTTAAGACAAGGGAGTCTAAATGTTAGTAGTTACATTTCAGAATTTGAGAAAACGTCTTTGATGTGCGAGTTAGACGAGTTAGAAGAACAAAAAATGGCTCAATTTTGTAGAGGTTTAAATCGTGGTATCGCGGATGTCGTTGACTTACATCCCTACGAGTCATTCGATACACTGTTCTTTGTGTCTTAAGGTCGAAACTCAACAAAAAAGAAGTCTACCCCTAAGACGGATACTTGGAATAAATCCGAGGAAACTAAGTTTGAAGGGTCAAATTTGCATGTGACTCCTAAGACTACCCCTATTTCCCAAATGACACCCAACACGCCCTATAAGGCCAAGGACATGTCTAAGGTCCGTTGTTTCAAGTGTCAGGGGTTCGGTCACTTTAAAACCGAGTGTCCCAATCAAAGAATCATCACCTTAAGGGAGGCGATTACATATCGTGATGATTTGTGGGAACAAGAGGAAAGTGACAAGGTGGGAAAAGTTTATATGCCAAAGGGAGGAGGAAGAGGTGGAAGAAGTCTTAGAGTTTGAGGCTCCTACACACGTTGAGTCACTAGTCTTGCGTCGTACACTACACACACTTGCTAAATCGTCTATAATGAAGCAAAGAGACCAAATCTTTCATACTAAATGTCAAGTGAATGATAAGTGGTGTAATGTGATTATTGATGGGGGGAGTTGCACTAATGTCGCATCCCAAGAAATGGTGGACAAACTTGCCTTGAACACTACGCCCCACCCAAAACCCCACACACTACATTGGCTTGATGACGGAAAGAAGGTGAAGGTCACAAAGCAAGTACGAGTTGGATTCACGATGGGTCCGTATAATGATGAAATCACGTGTGACGTGATTCCCGTGGATGCGTGCCACATTCTGTTGGGCCGGCCATGGCAATTCGATCGTGATGTACGTCATCAAGGGAGGACTAACGAGTATATTCTGATGGTGAATGATAAGAAAATCGTCCTAAGGCCAATGTCACCGAAGGATGTTTGTTTTATGCATTCTAACCGGGCTACCAAGCCTAGTTTATTTGTGTTTGCTAGTGAGCAGGTGTTAGCAAACAAAGATGAGAGATACGCCCTTAAAGCGTCTAGCATGTCCGTAGTTTCAAGAGGGAACGACCTTGACCAAGGTTACATTAACCTTGACCAAGTTTACCCTAAACTTGACTCTAACGAACTTGTGCAACCATTAGTCTGTGGGACTAAAAATGTATTCCCAAGTGATCTGGAGCCTAAGGTGTCTATCGTTGCTAGTCAAGGCAAAACTGAAGCCGAGAAGGAGTTTGAACGAGGAGAACCAGTAAATGCGCTTATGGCGTCAACATTGTCTGTGCCTCACGGGAACAAGTCTAATCTCGTGCAACAACTAATTCCGATCTATAGGAATAACCCTGAAGAAGTTCTAGAATCCCAATGTAAGAGTCAAGAGTTCATGAAAAACGAACATGTTCGAAGAAGCATGTGTCCTTATGGTAGGGAAGTTACTATCATGTTCCCAATTCCTAAACTCTGTGACGTGCTAAACAAGTTACGTGGTCTGGTTGCGGTTCTGATGATGGACTTCCGAAGTGAGAACCCTCAAAGTCATATGGCGACAAGGAACCAGGGAGTCTACACCATTCTGAATGTGGGGGATTTAACTTTGTTCTTAAATGTAGATGACCTTGCGGAATTGAGGTCAATTCCTTTCGAAGAGGGAGGGGATGACCCGATTGTGGGGTTCGATAAGGTAATCACTGAACCAGACTAGTCAACAAACTACGCGCTCGAATTATTCAAATCTAAGTCACTACAGATAAGCGTGTATTTGCTCGAGCGTGTCCAGCTTCATGTGGCTACTCGATTCAACTTACACGTCCAAATACATGGAAAAATGGAGCAAGTGAATTATTACCTAAAGAGAGGAGATACCATCAATTATGGAGATGTCATGATCTTTAATATGTGGCTAGCGGATCAAGTAAAAGATATCAACAAGAAATCCTTACCCAAATTGAAGATAGGCGTGATCTCAAATGTGTGAGAAGAGAATCAAGCATATATCATCTTTTGGCAAGGATTTGATTAGACAATAATTAATTGTGCACTACCTAGATTGTTTCTTTAAATAAGTGGATGTGGATTAACATAATCTACATAATTATAGTAGGAAAATAAGAGAGAATCACGCACCATATATGGTGGTGATTAGCTAACTAGTTTACAATATTTATTTCCATTTTAGCATAAACATTATAGGTAAGATATCACTAGAGATACCAAGACGATCTCGAGCATGTAGGGCTATATAAAGCCACATTCCAGTTGAATAAAATCATCGAATATTTATGAATTTACAAACAACTTGTCAAACTCTGGATTAATTTGTTAATCACGTGTTTAAACTTCGAGAAGGTACTTCGAATCGTTTAGAGGGTTGGTGTTCCAAACTCTGAGCTATTAATTCCGGGTTCAAGGTCGAACTACGGGTTAAATATCCTTTGGTTACTCACCGATTAACATCGGATCACAAAATACAGAAAATCGAAGCGTTTGCTTCCCAAAAATAGCCGAGCCACAAAACACAAAATCCTCACAGACCTTAACCACGAACCAAGGTTACATTAACCTAAGTTCAATTTCACTCCAAAATCCACGTCATCACTCAAGGTTACATTAACCTTCGACCCAACTTTCATTTCTTATTCTAAACCGCTTCCGCATTCGCATCACACTGGGCCTAAATTTGAGGTCTGTTTTGTGAGATTTTTACTCCGTTAAAAGCTCGCGCCAATTACTATTGATTCCGAGTCCACAATCAAGCGTATTTAGTTATGTTTACATCCGATCATCATCGGGTGTTTTTTGGAAACTGCTATAGACACCTGGCGGTCAAAATGTGGGTGTCTACAGTTGGCCGAGTCATTCCGTATGGCAAGGGATAGTATCCTGAATTCATCCGATAGATGTGAAGTTCACCTGAAGTTAGTAAGCGGAAGAAATACTGATGGCAGAAAGTACAATCTCCCTAATTTTTTCTGAAGTTGCAGCAATTATCGTAGGTGACATTGAGGACACCATAGACAGTAGGGACATTGTTGTTGAGTAGAGTAAGGGCCGTCTCCAAAGGATTTCTGAACTGCATCCATCATACCTGGCCTTGCAATACCCATTGTTCTTCCCGCGTGGCAAGAACGGTTTCCGTTTAGGCATTTCGCACTGTGAAGATGTTGTGACTTCCAGTGACAATGCAGAAACCTCACGTAACAAACTCACCTTGAGGGAGTGGTTCGCCTTCCGTCTACAACACCGTCCGGTGGAAGTTGAGGCCGACACTTTGCTAAGAGGACGTAGTTACTGCAACAGATTATCGTTGATGGGTACACAATGATAGAAGCGCAGCGCCTCAAATATCTACGTTTCAACCAACCCAAGCTAAGATCCGAGAAGTTTAATCAGCTGGCAAACGCCGCTGCAGATGGTCAGACCGATTCTTCCTCCGTTGGTGTCAAATATATTATCCCTTCCAGCTTTGTTGGGGGTAAGGGCTACATTAGGGAAAACTACCAAGATACGATGACCATTTGCAGGTGGTGCGGTTACCCAGATCTATTTATCACATTTACTTGCAACCCGAAGTGGCCCGAGATAGATAGATTTGTAAAGGCTAGGCGGTTAATTGCGGAGGACAGACCGGACATTGTTGCCCGTGTATTTAAGCTGAAGCTCGATGCATTAATGAAGAATTTTAAGGAGAACCATATATTTGGGAGAACTAGAGCGGGTTAATTTCTTTCACCTGCGCTAATTTCATAATTTCATATTTTGGATAACATGCTTACTTATTCAATCAAATACCATAATTTGTTTTTAGTTAACATATTGGTACATTCAAAATGACGTTGTTTTTTTAGTGGTGTACACGATTGAGTTCCAGAAACGCAGTCTCCCTCACGCCCATATTCTTCTATTCATCGAAAGGGATGACTAGTTCCTCGAGGCCAGTGACGTCGACGACATTATATCAGCAGAAATTCCCGACCCAATGCAAGAACCGACTCTATATAGGGCGGCAAAGGACTTAATGATCCATGGCCCATGTGGACACGCAAACCTGAAGTCCTCTTGCATGGTTGACGGTGTATGCACGAAAAGATTTCCGAAGCCTTTTTCTGATCGCACAACTATCGACGGTGATGGGTACCCTATGTATCGTAGACGCAACGATGGTATTATGGTTGAGAAAGGAGGTGTAAGTGTGCACAATGGATATGGTGTGCCTTATAACGCTGAACTGATGACACGTTATCATGCCCATATAAATGTCGAGTGGTGCAACCAGGCACGTTCCATCAAGTATCTTTTCAAATACATAAACAAGGGTTACGACCGTGTTACTGTGGGAGCTGCGACAAGGAAGAACCTTGGTGAGATTGACCACATTCAAGAATACTTAGACCGTCGGTATATTTTGCCACTCGAAGCGTCGTGGCGTATATTTGCTTTTGATATTCACTACCGTACCCCGCAAGTTCTATGTCTTAAGTACCACCTTCCTAATGAGCAGAATGTCATCTACAGTGACGACGACCCCATTGAGGATATTATAGCACGTTCCAACGGTGCTCGAACAAAGTTCACTGCTTGGTTAGATTACAATGCCAACCACGAGGAATCCAGAGGTCTAACCTACGCTAAGTTTCCGATAAAGTATGTCTGGCACGCTAAAGAAAAGTCTTGGGGACCGAGGAAACAGGGATTCAATCTGGGCATATATAATGTTTCACATGCTCCCAATGGCGGTGAGCGATACTACATGAGAACTCTACTGAACTTCGTTAAAGGCCCTACTAGCTACACAGACATTCACACTGTAAATGGCGTCGTACACGAAACTTTCAAGGACGCATGCTACGCTCTTGGTTTGCTCGGTGATGACAAGGAGTATATTGACGCTATAGAGGAAGCAAGTTATTGGGGTACCGGTTCCTTCCTTAGGAACCTGTTCGCAACGTTATTGTACTCTGGCAGTCTGATCAAGCCTGGATATGTTTGGGAGAAGACGTGACACCATTTATGAGATGATATCCTCGCCTGTCGCAGGAGAGAAATATTAAATTTCGGTAACCTTCTTTCTTCTGTTAACCGATCTTACATCCACTGGAATCTTCCTATTTTGTGTCCACACTATTTACTCACCAATGTTGTAGTTGAAATGTTCTGCATCGCAATCTCTGTTTCATTTTTACTCCCTTGATTTAACACATTCATGACCTTTTTTTGTTAGTCCGTATTCAGAGAATTTCTACTCGCAGAGTTGCAGATGACGGACGAGGAACTCCAAAGCTACGCTTTATCAGAAATTGAGTTGTTACTGTAGGGCAATGGTAGTTCGCTCTCGAAGTTCCCTGATATGCCCATGCCCGACGACAATCTGAACTCAACGCACCTCAACAGGTTAATTGCAGATGAACTCACCTATGACCGTGAACAACTTCGTCTTGACCATGAAAGGTATATGTTGACAATAACTGACGAGCAAATAGTAGTTTACAATGAGATTATGATTGTCGTACTCAGCTTGAATGGCGGTTTTTTCTTTGTTTACGGCGATGGCGGAATTGGCAAGACATTCATATGGAATGCTCTTTGTGCTGCCTTGAGGAGTAAGGGGGAAATAGTTCTACCGGTGGCTTCGAGTGGGATCGCCGCCATCTTACTACCTAGGGGACGTACAGCTCATTCCAGATTCAACATTCCTATCAGTGTTGACGAGAAGTCAATGTGTCCAGGCATCAAGCCAGGGTCCGACCTCGCTGAGCTACTCATAAAATCCAAGCTTATAATTTGGGACGAAGCTCCAATGGTAAGTCGATACTGTTTTGAGGCACTCGATAGAAGTTTGAGAGATATAATGCGATTTGTAAATCCATTGAATTCCGATAAGCCTTTCGGTGGAAAAGTCGTTGTACTAGGTGGTGATTTTAGGCAAATACTACTTGTTGTTCCTAAAGGAAGTCGGGAAGACATAGTTTACGCCTCAGTTTTTTCTTCACCAATTTGGAGAGATATAAAGGTTAGCTTTTCTAAAGTATACATTATCATCAATGCTCTTTTTTCTTATACCCCTGCCACCTATTTAATCTTATTTGACCCTTTTGTTTTGCTATGTAGGTTCTACAATTGACAACAAACATGAGGTTACAGATTGGAGTTGCTGACTCAGATGCCGAAGAAATTAGGTTGCTTTCAGAGTGGTTATTAAGTATTGTGGACATGACATAGGTCCACCCCGACGCGGCCAAGCGCGGGTTTGGGGAGGCGAATGAATCTCGTGGTAAGATTGAACTCGGGTTGAAATTTAAATCTAATTAGGATTCGCCACCAAATTAGTTCGAACCCACTCTACATTTGGGCGTTTCGTGCATAAAACACGGCCTGCTTTCAATGTTAGAGTTTAGGGGTTCGTCCCTTTGCATTACAATACCGACGCCGAGTTATCAGGAATCGTGTATTGAATTACTCTCGTGTGCCAACGGTTTCGGACATCCGGAAACCATGGTTCTGAGTAAGGGGTAAGGGTACGTGTTGGGAAGCCCACAAAGGACACCCAACCCTGCCCGCACTTAGCGACCTCTACTTAGATATCGTCCATTTTTCATGTACGCGTGTTAATTTGACTGTGAAATGGTATGCAAACAATGCATTTTCGCTAAACATGTGATTTACGTTCAACTACGTCATTTAATGCACCTAAACTAACGTCAAAGTTATTTAGCATGGGAGGTTCGTTTTAATGCGACAAGTGCAAATAACGAAAATAAAACTTGGAAAGAATATTACAAATACGCGGGCAGAATACAACCCGGAAATACAATACAATGAGCCAAAGTTACAATAAACGATAAAACAATCATAAAAAAGTAGACTAAACGATTAACAAATTGTACGATGCATGGTTTTGAAAGGAGTAAAACACGTGATGGACTTAACACGTGTTGACCGAAGTCATTAAAAGAGTTTATCGAGGCTTGAAATATGTGGAAGACTCACGGTTTTGGCGTGACAGAGGCCACTCGATCGAGTCATGGGAGGGACTCGATCGAGTGCCTCTCAAAAAACCTCATGTCTCGATTTTGGGGTGCCACTCGATCGAGTGGGCTATGGCACTCGATCGAGTGCCCCATGTTCGAGCTATTGCTCGATTTCGGAAGGTGGTGGATCCGAATTTATTTCTTTGAAAATCGATGACTAACCGAGTTATGTAAAAATATTGTGTGATTTAAAATAAACTCGGTTTACGATCCTTATAATATGCGTTGTATGATTATAAGACCGTCATCGGGAGTTTTAGAAAAGTGATGTAAAATCGACTTGAACTTGGTTAGAACGAAGTTAATTCCCTCCGCGTCACAACATCGTACTAATCCTTTCGGATTACGTGATGTTCGATTCGGCATCAACAGGTTTCGTACTAGCCCTTTTAAAAATGGGATTGAGTACGTTTAACGATAAATATCCACGATCGCATTATGCCCTTGAGTGTTTAGGGCGGCGCTCCTCGAAAGGGTGCCACCTCTATTACGACTCGTAAAGGGATTAAAAGGATCTTTAAACGGGGTTTGCCTTTAAATATACCCGATGCGAAATTGTTTTAATACTAAATAATTATATACGATGTTAATAATGATGATAAAAATACTAGTGACGAAATAAAATAAAAAAGAAGAAAAAAAACAAGATGGAGAAGAGAAAAAAAATCGAATCGGGTTTTGAATTACACCCTCAACCTACATGCTTAAATATCTCGGAAACGGACTCGTAAAATAGCGGTGTGTGCGCGGGAGTGTCGACAATATAGGATGAGTTATAGTGTGTATGGTGAGGGAGGGGATTTGACGAGTTTTGCTCTCGGGTCTTTAACGAGTTTTGATCTCGGGATTCCTAGTGTGTGTGTAGAGGGAATGTCGGGGTTGTATGTAGTGCGTAGGTTGCTTAGGGTTGCAAATGTAGGGTTATAAAATTGTATCAATTGAAGGTGTAAAGGGGGTGTATTTATAGAAGAACCAGCCCCCTCGACCTAGGGTTACTCGATCGAGTGCCCCTGATGGACTCGATCGAGTGGCCCAAAGAATGGCAACATCGGGCTTTTTTGAAGGCCTACTTGATCGAGTGGCCTGGCACTCGATCGAGTGGGCTGGCACTCGATCGAGTGGGTCAGATAAGTCAAAATATTTTGAGTTTTTGACTTTGAGTTGGACTCTTGAAGCATGCATGGTTGTTTTCGTCTCGGAAACGACTTTGACCGGGGTTTGACTCGATCCCTAAAAAGACGGTTTTATTTCCGGAGTCGGTTTTGACCCAAATTAGTCTTATTTGACTTGAAACGACCCACTAGACCTGAATTTGAGGTCGGTTTTGTGAGATTTGTACTCCACTAAAAGCTCACGCCAGTTACTATTAATTCTGAGTCCAAAATCGAGTGTATTAAGTCACGTTTACGTCTGATCATCATCGGTGTTTTGTTGGAAACTGTTATAGACACTAGCAGGCAAAATGCAGGTGTCTACAAGTATTGGTGATGGTCTGGCAAGTGGTCCAAATGATGAAACAGCAGACATCGATCTCCCACAGGATATTCTTATACAACCTGGGGATGACCTTGTTGCAGCAATCGTAGAGAGCACGTACCCAAATCTGCTGAACCATTTGAAGGACCCAGACTGGCTTCAGAACCGAGCAGTCCTGGCACCCACGCATGATGTCGTCGAAAAGATTAACGATTATGTACTATCTTTCATTCCTGAGAAGGAGGTTGTGTATTTGCTTGTCGTCCGACGAGATTAGCAATGACGAGACAAGCCATCACATCCGTCAACTATACTCTACTGAATTCCTGAACTCAATCAGAGAGTCTGGCCTCCCTTCTCATGAGTTAACACTAAAGGTCGGCGCCATTGTTATGCTACTAAGAAATCTCGACCAGGCGAATGGACTTTGCAACGGTACTCGATAGGTTATTTCCAAACTGGGAGATCGGGTACTAGAGGCTACAGTCATCACAGGTAGCAAGAAAGGTGTTCAGGTATATATTCCCAGAATCAAACTCTCACCTTCTGATGACACCAAGTTCCCTATTCGGTTCGAAAGAAGGCAATTCCCGATTGTGGTTTGTTTCGCGATGACAATAAACAAAAGTCAGGGTCAATCGTCTCCAGTGTTGGCATGTTCTTACCGAAGCCAGTGTTCACTCATGGACAGTTATATGTCGCGTTTTCTAGGGTCACGCGTAAGAAGGGTCTGAAGGTTCTCATCATAGATGAAGATCAGTATCTTTCTTATACAACGACAAACGTCGTGTACAAAGAAATCTTCTCCAATGTCAGATGAAATTTGTGCTCAATATTATTCTAATTGATGAAATTTGTGGTTAATATTTGAGTTCTTCATTTTGACCGCAATTTCTTAGCAGTTTCACAACAGTAAATGACTTTAAGTCACAAAAAAAAATTGTAATAAGATTCGCTAATGCTCAGGAAAACGGAGACACGTCTAACAGACGATCAAGTCGATGTTGCGTTTAGTACTTGCTAATTAATATAGTACACAATAACTGATGTCGCTTACAGTACACAGTACAGATTATATAGATAATTACTTACACCAACTATTTTTTCCTAGTTCTTTCCTCAGTCGTCATCTCAACCACAACCTCATCCGTAAAATATCAAGGCTGTCATGTTCCTCCAAAAGGGCAAACTGTTTGTCCTCTACATGCAGAAACATCTGCTTTCAATGTCTTCAGTTAAAATATATTTGCAGATTATAATCTAAAACATTTATCAATTACCTTAGTCGACTGGGTAGAAATCCGGATATATATCTTCCAAAGCTTCCTTTATTATTTCATAGTGACAGATTTCGTCCTCTCTCCTTTAATTGTCCCCACTACTCGAACCCAGTTAAGTACCATACGGTAATCGGTCTCGCGTGATAGGTAACGCTCATCTTGCCACGATGCAACCCAACAGTGTGGACCAGCTTCATGATCTCATTGGTTTTCCATTGCTTCCTTAGTCGTTTCAAAATCTTCGAATACCTTCTGAAGTTTGAAGGCACTAACATAGTTGATCACCGAGGGAAATAACTCTAACACTGCAGCACTCCTGAAGATTTCATCGTCCTCTATGCAAGGGTCGATTCTCACCACATTGTAACCCAGACATTATAACCTCAACCTTAGAGGATGCAAGTTCTTGCAAATAGTGTAGTCTCCATCCCAATCGAACGGAAAATTATCCATAATGCATTTAGGTGGATACATCAACTCAGTATACATCGCTTTTCTTCTATCAATTTCCTTTTTCTTGATGGTCAACTTTGATAATTTGGTTATATGTAATTTTCTTACCGCTATCCACACCTTTTGTTTGTCAATTTAATTTTGGATGTTTAGTTGTGTGCAATCTTGATGAAGCAATTATTTCTTTTAATTCACAGTAAGTCTCTGAATTAATGTTCCTAACTACTTACTTGAACAGTACAAAACTACATATATACCGATGATCCTTTATATTATAATATGTGCACGATTATTAAACGTCGGTAACTTGCTGATTATAATCTGCGATGGTTGTCCAGTTTGAAATTTGTCGTCAGTATACGCAATCCCTTACGTACATTAACCTCTCAACTACCATGTCCAGCAGATTATTTAGTAGACGTTCCAGTCATCTACTCCATTTAATACATAAACTTATCGAGATAGACGGTGTTCAACATGAAACTTATCGAGATTGAAATTTACTGACTCCGTACTCAATTTTGTATGTAATTAATACTCACTAAATTTTCGTTACACTCCAATTTAGTAGACGTATCATTAATTTACTCGCACCCATGTATTTAACCAATTACACCATGCAATTTTAACACCCCGAGTCACTCTCTGTGGTCGCTTCTTTGACCTTCCGAATGTACTGAACCACGCAGCGTATCTTACTTATAATACATTCTATTAATAATATATATATTTTGTCCTCCTAAATTGTTTTTTTGAAAATATGCACAAAATGTAATTAACATCCACATTAGATTTAGATAATATTGTCGACTATTTATTAAAGTTCGTTACGTCGCCCCCACTCGCTATATATTCTTCTTATTGCACTTCAGTAACTGTAATCAGTAACTTATTTTTACAACGCAATGTTACCAATTAACCACCAATTATGTAACGCAATATTACCAACCAACTACAGTAATTCAACAATCCGAGTTATTGCAGATGTTAACTGGTAGATGCCTCCGAGACATCAACTAAATAACCAAAATCGATAACCATCGTTTTCATTCTTTACCACACATACTCCTCTCAGTCCTCTGTCTATGAACCATAACAGATTGGGTGTACTGATCATATCGACTACTATTCTAACAAATTGGGGGTACTGATCATATCGACTGAACTGGAAGTCATTCACCAAAAATTGAGGGATTACTAACTACAGATCAGCACTACCAAGGACAGCTACGCCAAACCCATCGTTAACATTCATACCATAATCAGTTCGTTCCAAAATGTTCTTAATATAATACACAATTAGTCGATATGTGCACTATCACCAACCAACTACAGTAATTCGACAATCCGAGTTATTGCAGATGTTCACTGGTAGATGCCTCCGAGACATTAACTAAATAACCCAAATCGATAACCACTGTTTCCATTCTTTACCACACCAACTCCCCTGTCTATGAACCCTAACAGAATCTGTATACTGATCATATCCACTAATGTTCTAACAAATTAGGGGTACTGATCATTTCTACTAAACTGGAAGTCAGTCAACAAAAATTGCATGCATACTCACAACTGATCAGTACTACCAAGGACATCTACTTCAAATCCGTAGTTAACATTCATACCATAATTAGTTCGTTCCAAAATGTAACTGATTAATAACTACAGTACGATATATCCATAGTTGGATTAGAGTATTTAATTACAATCCGAATTAATAGTAAGTGTATATGCACAAAACCAGAATAGAAAAATTCATATTCCTGCAAAATAACATCCATATGCTTGGGTTCCCGATCACTTACCTGGACCATCTTTTCAAGGGTAGAAGTTGGGGTAAATCACTACTAAATCTGCCACAAGGCCTCCATACAGATCTCATAGTGGCAGATATCCGTCAAATCCGCCAAATATCCTCCATCTCCCCTCAATGTCAGGGGAACCACCCTGTAGTTAGGGATGGCAACAGATCTGGGATCCGATCTGGATCCGCAAGATCCGATCCGCACGGATCGGATATGGATCCTAAATTTTGAGATTCATTGGATATGAATCCGGATCTGGATCCGCTATTTTTAAACGGATCTGGATCTGGATCTTAATAATTAAATCCGGATCTGAATCTGCAAATCCATTTTATTAAAAAATTAACAATAATAAAGAACTTAGAACTTTAAGTTGTGTTTTTTTGGTTATTTCTAAGACTTTTTTCTTTTATTTTATTAATCTTTGATTATGAATCTTTATATTCGATTTTATTTATAAAATTATGAAAATTAATATGGTCGCAAATACGTATTAATTAAAAAATTTGCAGAATTTAAGTAAAAAATTGGATCCGCGGATCCGGTCCAGATCCGGCGGATCTGGATCTGGATCTACATTTTTGGGATTCGTCAGATCCGGGCCGGATCCGGATCCGCTACTAAGAGTGTGGATCTGGATCTGGATCCATGTGGATCCGGTCTGTTGCCATCCCTACCTGTAGTCCGTGTGGCTGGACAGATATTGGTCATCCATGTAACACTGATGCGTGTCGTAATCGCAGTCAAAATTAAATTTATATTCACTTACAAGACTCTAGCTAACTAGTAGTAAAGCAAGTAAGGGTCGAACCCACAGGGACGAATAATACTATCTCATATTAATTTAATATTATTTATATAGTTATATAAGTATAAATATAAGAATGGGGGGTTGTTTGGGTTGTTTTTATACTAAACTAACTAACTAAAATTAAATAAATAAACTAATAATACTAATAATCGCAATAAAAGGTAGAAAGTTCTTATAATGAATAAATAGGAGATATGTAATTTTCTATAGATGTCGGGTAAATTCATCAATTCACTTAATTAATTATCGGATGGATTAGTTAATCGGTTAATCCTTGAACGCAAGTAAATTAACAATTTTATCTCTCTGACTCATTAAACCCGTGAACGCACGCAAGTTTAATCCTAACCAATTTATCAAATTAACCATGAACGCATGAATCAAATCAATAAATTAAGTAGCTTTAAGATCACTAATCTGTTGAATAAAATATAACCAGAACGCTGCAATTATATCTGACTCAACTACTACACAAGATTCTAGCAATTAAGATTAGACCAGCAAGCTGCAACTTAACCAAAATCCTCTATCCACTAAAAGAATAACTCCCTTGTAGACACCCACATTTGGCCGTTAGGTGTCTATAGCAGTTTTCAAAAAACACCCGATGATGATCGGACGCAAACATGCTTTAATATACTCGAATATGGGCTCAAAATCGTTAGTTCTTGGCTTGGGTTTTTTACGGAGTACAAATCTCATAAAACCGACCTCAAGTTCAGGCCAAGTGGGTCATTTCCAATCAAATAAGACTAATTTGGGTCAAAACCGACACCGAAAACAAAACCGACTTTTAGCAACCGGGTCAAACCCCGGTCAAAGCTGGTCCGAGACGCAAATCAGTCGCACAAAATTCCGAGAATCCAATTCAAAATCAAAAACTACAAAATATCAGTTGCTTAAAGAGAACCAAACCTATTCAATTTAGGATAAAATCTCTTCCTATAATTCTATCCCAAACCGGGGTATTTTCTTATAAATACCCCACCTCCCTCAACACAATACACAACTTTTCATCCTACAACTTTTACCCATCACAACTTTTACACACCTACTACTCTTCAACCCTAGCATCTAGCAAACCGACAACCTTAAACCACCATAACTCATCTACATAATCTCGATACTCCCGTGCCTGAGCCACAACAAGACGATCGAGTTCCATACCGAGAATACGAAGCATGTAGGTTGAGGGTGCAAATAATCCCGTTCTTCTCTCTTTCTCTTCTCTTCTCGCGTCATCTTCCGCGTCTTCTCTCGTCTCTTTTTTTCATTTTTTTTTCTAATATCGTTAATATTTCTAATATCAAAACACCTTAAAATATTCGCCTATTCGTGTCGAATACAAGGGATGACGGGATAAGGAAATCCGAATATACAAGGGTATTGCACCCGATGTTGCCGGTCGCTTATCCCGACACCCCAAGTATTTGATTGTTGAAGCGAATCAACATCAACAAGATCGTTTTTTTTATTGCGTCGCTAGTATCGTTTTAATATTTACGTCATCATTAAAATCGCACATTCATCAATTTCTAAAACTACCTCAAATCAAGCTCGTTTAAAGACGATATTCGCATTAGACCCTTCTAATCCTTTTACGAGTAGTAACAGTGGTGGAGCCCTCTCGGGGAGCCCCGCCTTAAACACTCAAAGGTATGATGAGATCGCAAATACTTCTCTTCAAACGCGTCCGATTCCCTTTTTAAGGTTAGACCGAAACCTGTTGATGCAAATCAAACATCACATAATCCGCAAGGATTAATTATGATGTCGTGACGCGGAGGTAATCGATTTTCGCTCTAATCAAGCAAATAATAAAAATCATCATTCTAAGGATGCGATACCGACTTCATAGTCAAATATCAAATCTAACGGAATCAATCAAAAAAGCTAAAACAGCCCTCCATGCGAGTCGCGCGGAGGTCATGCGAGTCGCGCGGATCTCATGCAAGTCGCACGATGTTCATGCAAGTCGCGCGGTTGCCTGGAAATTGCAACACAAAAGGGATTATTTTGTCCTAGTTCAATTTTAAACAACTTATAACATCTTTTCTAAAATTCACTCTAAATATTGGATATTGGTTCCATAACTGAGTATCGAATATGACAAGTATTGAAAGTTAAGTCGAGTATAAATTATACAATATTTCTACGCTATTTAATAAATTATCGATTTAAAAATTAAAAGCATCATCAAATACTTTCATGACCTCGGTCAAACACGTGCCAAGTCAATCACGTGTCTTACTCTTTTCAAAATCATGCATCATGTCATTTATGTCGCTCTATATTATTTGCAAACCGTTATTACCGTTACTAACTTGTTTGTTCGTGTTTTAGCGATTTATTTCCGTTGTTGTTTGTTTTATTGTACTAAAACGAACCTCGCATGCTAAATACAACCTTGATATTTAAATTAATTGCATTAAATCGACATAGCAACTTATTCAAATCTTCGCATGTTTAGTCAAAATATTGTTTGCATATCATTCAATCGAATTACTAACGCGCGTATTTTAAAATCAAACGATATCTTAGTAAAGGTCGCTAAGTGCGGGCGGGGTTGGGTGTTCTTTGTGAATTTCCCAACACGTACCCTCACTCCTTACTCAGAACCGTGGTTTCCGGATGTTCGAAACCATTGGCGCACGAGAGTCATTCAATACGCGGTATCCGATAATGTCGGTATCGGTATCGCAATAAAAAGGGACGTACCCAATAAACTCTGAGATCCAAATGGGCCGTACTTTGTGCACGGCCCACCAAGATATAGAGTGGGTTCGAATGGGCCCGAACTCCCACAATGTTCGGTGGCGACTCCATTTCGATTTAAATTTCAATCCGAGATCCATCTCACATGAGATTGATTCGCCTCCCCAAACCCGCGCGTGGCCGCATCGGGGTGGACCTATGTCATGTCCACATCCCTATGAAAATTTTCCCTCCAAATGCTCAATCTTATTTATGGAAACAATTAATAATAGTAATTCCTATAAAATTATATACAAATTAAATGCAAATAATTCAAATACTACAGTATTAACATTTACAATTGTACGACATTGTAAACAACTACGGAGTATAAGTAGTATTAGCTTCATAAACGATATAATCATTAAGATTTATAAATTTATACTTCTCCGTTCAAGTTCAAGCTACCCATATTCGTTTTTCGGACGTTCAAGTCCAAGCTTACCATTTCCATTTTAGTGATTATTTTAATATTAAACAAATAATTTAGACCTTACATATTATATTTAAAAAATGTCATTATTTACACTACGTTTAATAATAAACAAATAATTAACCTTTACACATTTGTATCTTTAATAATAAAGAATCGGTTTCTTAAAACTTGTGCTAAAAGCAAATAGGTAACTTCGAATTGAACGAAGGGAGTATTACTATTCGCTTCATGATCATGAAAAAAATAAACAAAAATATACGTACATTTCATTACATTATTAATTTATCTCAATTAGTTTCAAGTTTCAATTTTATTTCTCAAATTAAAAGTTAGGACAAAAATATTAAAATAAGTACGAGTACTACGTAATACATAAAAAAAATACATCAGCAACTGAAATATATCGTGCAAGTATGCACGAGACTATACTAGTTATTATTTATCCAACAATCGATTCATGAATACAATTGAGTTGACCAAACAAAATTAATAAATACGAATCAGATAGTCAAATAATGAATCTTATATAAATATCCAACAAACTAATTAATCAGTCAAAACGATATCATAATCTCATAAACCTTAACATCAATAGTCAATTACATACTCCAATTGAAAATTACTTTAAACTAAAAGTAATAACAGTAAAAATAAGATAAAGATTAGAAAAGCTCATAAAAATAGGAACGAAATTTGATTAGAACGGAGTCGGAACGAAGTCGAAACGTCGTCTCCGTCTTTTCTTTGGTCTGTCTTCTGCGTCTTCCTCTGTTCCGGTGTGTTCCCCTGTTCTTCCTCTTTTCTCTCTGTGGACATGACATAGGTCCACCCCGACGCGGCGAAGCGCGGGTTTTGGGGAGGCGATAGAATTTCCATATGAGATGGATCGAATAGAATTTTAAATCGAAGTAGGAGTCGCCACCGAATTTTATGGTTATTCGGAACCATTCGAACCCACTCTATGTCGTAGTGGGTCATACTTAAAGCCTGACCCATTTCCGATGTAAGAGTTTATTGGGTTCGTCCCTTAGCATATCGATACCGATGCCGACTGGGCGGTTAATCGTATATTGAATGACTCTCGTTGCCAATGGTTTCGGACATCCGGAAACCACGGTTCTGAGTAAGGGGTGAGGGTACGTGTTGGGAAGTTCAGCGAGAACACCCAACCCCGCCCGCACTTAGCGGCCTTTACTAAGATATCGTTCGGTTTTGTGTACACGCGTTAGTTCGACGATGAAATGATATGCAGAGATTATTTTCCTAAGACATGTGAGGAAAAATAAATAAATGGGTTGCTAAGTCATTTAATGCTCGTTTAAACTACTAACGTCAAAGTTATTTTAGCATGTGAAGTTCGTTTTAGTCTAATAAAACGATAAAAAGAAAATATGAGAACAATTTCCTACAAACACGAGAAAACGGGTTAGTAACGATGAATAGGAAATAAATATATTAAATCGAGAAAATAAGAATTAATCGAGTCTAATTCCGAGCGAACTCTGTTGCGACGTCGTCCCAAGTCTTGTACTTCTTGGAATCGAGCCTGTAATACCAGGCTTTTGGATGCTTCTCAAGGGAAGAAGCAAAGAGATGCTTGAACATGTTGGACTTAACCCCTTTAAGGGCCATGAACTCCTTGAAAGCCCGGATATGGTGGACCGGGTCTTCAGTACCCTCGAACATTGGTAGACCCGTCAGGTTGAGATTGGCGGGTAGTTCATCGGTCAGTGGGGTGTAGGTCCTAGCATTCTCCGTATGGATGGAGCTTTGGGTTGTCATATGGACCTGTTCCTGCAGTTTGTGGACTGCGCTGGCCAATTCGGCTAAAGGCCCAGTAGTATCGACATTGCCACTAGGAGTTCCCTGCTCTATGGCACTTACCCGGGTGAGGATGGCGATCTGGTCTTCCCGCATTTTCCTCAATTGGTCTTGGATTTGGGCCAACGAGGTGGTCAATTCATCTATGGCTTTTTGTGTCATGGCTCGAGTGTAGGGCGGCCTGTCTGTAAGAATACCGCGTAATCAGGAAGGTTGCTTCGGAACTTGAATACACCAAGGCATAGGAAATAGCGTGGGAGGAGAGACGACTCCAGTTTGACTCGGGTTAGACTCTCCTAAGACAAATGTGTAGAGTACGATTCTCGGAGTGACTGTGATTAATCGCTCCATCGGAGAATATCCCCCAAGTGAGACTAAGGACTCAGATAGGACTCAGATGGTGTGACATCTAAGTGACTCGAAAGTGGGGTACGTGAGACACGTGTAAGACAAGACCCTTAGAGCAACCGTGATTGGTCACTCTACTAAAGGGTAGCCCCCGAGTGGGACTGAAGACTTTGTTAAGACTCGAGTGTCGGACGAGTGACCCTTAGATGTAAGGATCACGAACCTTTTGTTATAAGGCTATGCCTTGTAAATGGTTGACTCTGAAAGGACACCTAGACGGGTGACTCGTGGACGGTGGGCTTTCCTTAGGATTCGGCAAGTGGGCCTAGTCCCGTTCGAAGGAAGGTCTACGTGAGAATTCCCCAGACTTTAGACTCGAGTGTGTAAACGGGCTTTCCTTTGTAGGAGTTGGTCCTACGAAGGTGGGCCGTGCCTTGACAAGTAAGGCGGACTGGGATGGGGTGGAAACTCGTGATATAAGATCGACGGAGTTTCGACGCTATAGACTCTTACAACCTATGACAAGACCCGACACTGATAAATACGGGAAGTCCTAAGAAGAAGAGGATTTTGAAAAGAGAATTTGGGTTTGAAAATCGAGCAAAAGTCGGATTGGAAGACCCGATTTTTTTTGAAAACCAAGAAAGAGGTTATCGGGCCGAGATTTCGGGCTTTTTTTTTTGAAAAGGTTTGGACAGCATACCGGCTAAAAATAAGCTATTTTGAGTCAAAATCATAAGTCCTAAATTCGGCAGCTTTCCGGGTTTTGAAAAAAGTAGATGGGTTTGAAAAGATGTAAGTTTTTGAAAAATGATGGTTTTTAAAAAAAGACCAAAGAAGATCAAGTAGCATGTAGTCATTGAAACAGTATAACGACGCCATGTATGCTCTTAGTCTAAGTCTCGGTCGGTCTAATAGGGTCTATACCAACAACGATGGCTTTCTCGTACTGAGGACGGACTCCCTAAGCCGAGTGGGTCTTAGGACATGCCGCAAAACCTAAACGAGTTCCGCCATTGAAGTCTTTAGTGCATCCAAGTGGGAATGCACCGTGGTATAGTGGGACGTCGGTCACAAGTAACCGGCCCGGGATAGAACGGGGTTATGCATGAACCATTGAACTAAAACGTGTACATTACTAATCGAACAATTTCTTTTCGAGTCTCACCCTGAGGATGCCGATGGTAAGTGACACATCAATTATTCCCCAGCGGAGTCGCCAAATTGTGGACATGACATAGGTCCACCCTGACGCGGCGAAGCGCGGGTTTTGGGGAGGCGATAGAATTTCCATATGAGATGGATCGAATAGAATTTTAAATCGAAGTAGGAGTCGCCACCGAATTTTATGGTTATTCGGAACCATTCGAACCCACTCTATGTCGTAGTGGGCCATACTTAAAGCCTGGCCCATTTCCGATGTCAGAGTTTATTGGGTTCGTCCCTTAGCATATCGATACCGATGCCGACTGGGCGGTTAATCGTATATTGAATGACTCTCGTTGCCAATGGTTTCGGACATCCGGAAACCACGGTTCTGAGTAAGGGGTGAGGGTACGTGTTGGGAAGTTCAGCGAGAACACCCAACCCCGCCCGCACTTAGCGGCCTTTACTAAGATATCGTTTGGTTTTGTGTACACGCGTTAGTTCGACGATGAAATGATATACAGAGATTATTTTCCTTAGACATGTGAGGAAAAATAAATAAATGGGTTGCTAAGTCGTTTAATGCATGTTAAACTACTAACGTCAAAGTTATTTTAGCATGTGAAGTTCGTTTTAGTCTAATAAAACGATAAAAAGAAAATATGAGAACAATTTCCTACAAACACGAGAAAACGGGTTAGTAACGATGAATAGGAAATAAATATATGAAATCGAGAAAATAAGAATTAATCGAAATCTGAAAAATATTGTTAAAACGCGGTTTTGTATAAAAAACGGAGTTCGAAAAAGAATAAAAAAAACGAAAAAAACGTGTTTGGGTCGTGAGCCGTGCGACTCGGCCGAGACGTGGCCGGGTCGCATGGCGGCCTGATTTCGATGACGGTTTTCGGAAAATTTTGGTTAAATCGCGTACGAATATCGCATAATTCGTACTCGATTCAATATTCTCGATATTCGTTGTATTCGATAGTTGATTATCAAACATTTAGAATAGTTTTGGAAAAGATGTAAATTTAGAAATCGTTTCGTAAAATAATAAAAATAAACGAACGAAAAACTAAAAAAATAGAACCAGATCAGACTCGTGCGCGAGTCGCCTGGACCGGGCGCGACTCGCGTACGGGTCTGATTTTTTTATATATTTTTTGTGTTCGAAAATCGTTAATCGCGTACAAACATGAATTAATTTATACTCGGTCTATATTTTCGATATTCGTCGTATTCGATATTCGATTATGAAATCGATATCGAATATTCGGAATGACTTTAGAAAAGGTTTTGAAAAAGTTTGTTTTTGAACGAAAAGATGTAAAAAAAGATTTTGAACGAAAAGTTGTAAAAAGATGTAACGATTTCGTCGAAAACTTAATATAATTCTTTTTGATACGATATTCGATTATATAGAATCGATATCATATTTTAAGAATATTCGATATATGAAAATAGTTTTTAATAATATCGATATTAGAAAAAATAAAAAAGACCGACGAGACCCATAAAAACGAGAAGAAGAGAAGAGAAAAGAGAAGAGTCGGGTTTGATTTACACCCTCAACCTACATGCTTTGTTTTCTCGGGATAAGGCTCGTCGGGAAGTGGCTTAGACTCGGGAGCGTCGAGATGATGAGGATGAGTTAAGGTGTATCGGTTTGGGTGGTTTGGGACGTCGGGTTTGGCCGGTTTCGTCGAGGTTTCGAGGCTTCGAAAGTGTCGGGATTTGCTGACTATCGGATTTGTGTATGTAAACCGGGTGTGGAGGCTGTTTTTTTGGTGTAACGGGTGTGTAAATACCGTGTATATTGGCTGGAAAAGCGAGGTCATTGATGTCCCTTTTGTGTTGGACGGGAGGTCCTATTTATAGGGAGTTTCCGACCTTGGTTTAGGAGAGTTTGAATACCGCTTAGGATAGGAAATGTAGGAATTTGAGGGAAATAAGAATTCCGCTTTCTTGGCCAAGAAGAAAGGGAACACGGCTGACTTGAGGAGTGTTTGGCCGAGTGTTTTGCACTCGGTTGGGTACTTGAATCGATTTCCGGATAGAATTCCTACTTGAGATCGAATTCTACCTTAAACGGAATTGTTTATTATTTTGTATGGCTGATTTTTGTAGTATCCGAGTTCAAACCGGATTGGTGGGGGTGACACGGCAGATTTTATGCCTCGGAAAATATCTTTGACCGGGTTTTGACTCGGTCGCTAAAAGACGATTTTACCCCTGGTGACGGTTTCGACCCAAATTAGTGTTATTTGACTCGAAACGACCCACTGGGCCTGGATTTGAGGTTGGTTTTGTGAGATTTGTACTCCTTAAAATGTCTAAGCCAAATGTCCATAATTACAAGCCCATATCCGAGTCTATCAAAGCACGTTTACGTCCTATCATCATCGGGTGTTTGGCGGGAACTACTATAGACACCTGGCGGTCAAAATGTGGGTGTCTACACTCTCTCTTCAACTTCTTTTTTTGTTCTTCTCGTGTCCTTCCTCCTTCCTGGTTCTTCCTTTCATTTTATATCTTTTTTATTTTTTTTCCTTCTTATTCTCTTATTAAATCTTTTATTTCCTTCTTTTTTGTTTCCTTGTTTCCTACCCCATCTTTTATAATAATGGGCTTCAGACCATTAGTTTGGTATCAAAATCTGCTGGCCTGCTGCCTTATAACTCGATTTAGACCTAGTATATGATGGAATTTGGTGTTTCTCTCTTCTATAAACTTGTAGGTCTCGAACTTAGCTTTCCAACGCATCCCGAATCACTTGATTTCGATATCGTATGAGTGAGATATCGTCGTCTTAAGATAGACCTGCATAATGTATACGAGAATGTATGTATTATTTGACCTTCAAATTAAATTAAATGGGTTATTCTAAATAATTTTTAAAATAGATAATAAAACTTATTTTAGCATATAAATAATATTAACGTATACATTACCCCGAAATTCATAAAAATACGCTTTTAGCTCAAATAATATGAAAGACAACATAAAAATAATAATATTAAAGGAGTAAAAATATGTATAAATATCGATTTATCCAACACCCCTGATTTTTATAAATTTAAATTAAATTAAAATTTTGTTCGTATTTTTTATTTTTACGATTTAACTCTTAATTCTTAAAATTATTATAAAACGAATTTATCGTTTAATCGTTTCAAACTCCTAAAATTCTATTTGTCTCGGAAACCCTTATATTTAAACATTTTTATTTCTGTTTCGATTTATTTTATACATTTAATTTAACTCTTATCGAAAGTCTATTTCGGTGATTTAAATTCTAAATTCTTTTTATTTATTTATATTTAAGCTCGAATTTCTATTTTCGGCTCGAAGCTCATTTATTTAAGTTTCGTCAAAACATCTATTATTTTTTTTCTTTAGAAATCAATTTAATTCACTTAATCGAAGGTTTGTTATTTATCGAAAAATACTATTTCATCGTCTAATTATTTATTTCTATGAGCTTCGTTTTCGTCTCGAATACTTTATTTACTCATTTTATTCGATGGTCCGATCATTTATTAATTTTATTAACTCGTTTAATTCGATTCGTGGGTCAGCCAACTTATCGATACGGAATTTGTTTAATCCGTATTTCTAACCTGATTCATTTAATTATGTTTGTTTGTTTCACTCCCCCTGTCAACTTTTGCTCACCGCTTCACTTTACTCACCCTCCTTGTTACTGATTCTCCTCCCCTGTTGCCCTCCTTCCCTCTTTCGTCTCCCCTTTCCCCTGTCAACGCTCACACACACCTTCCCTTCTCTTTCCTTCTTCCTTCTTACCCTTTTTGCTTGTCTGCCAACTTATCCCTCCGTATAACTCGACCTGCAGCCACCATCTTCGTCATTTCTGCACCCATATTATCCACCACCATATTGGTTCATCATCATCAATCGTCATCACCACTCGACCCCCCTCTATTTTCCTCTGATTTGCATCGTCGCTGCTACGTTTGTCTGCCATCTGTTGCCTAATTTCGTGATGGTAATTCGTTTTCCCCTTCTTCTTTTTTCGCCCTCTTTGTGCACTGCTGCTACCGTCTTGATTGTGCGACTTCTACTATTGTTTTGTGCGTTATTGATGTTGTCGCGTGGGTTGATGTTTGTTTCCCTTATTTCTTTGTCTCCCCTGTTGTTCCTGCTATTGTTTTTAGCTGTTGTTGCAGATGTTGTCTGGTGCGTCTGTGCCTTGTTCGTTTTCCTCGTTGACTCGATTTTTGTAGCTTGGTTCTGATGTTCGTACCTGCTTTTATTCTCGTTTTTTTATCGTGTTTCGAGACCTGTCCTTGCATTATTCTGTCTCCTTTTCGTTTCGCGCTATTTCTATCACTGCTGCTGGTTCGTCTCCTCATCGTTGTGGTGCTGTTGTTTCTTTCCTCCGTTGTCTTCGTCGATTATTGCTCCGGACTTTTTTTCCCTTTCTTCTCCTTGTTCTGCCGCTGTTTAGTTGTTGTCTGTGTGCGGAATGCTGTTGTGCACTTAGTCGTTTTTCGTGCTTGCCTCTTCTTCATTTTTCTTCTTCTTGTCCTTCTTTTTACCTTATTCTGTCCAGTGCCTTTGCTGTCGTCTTTAATTCCCATGGTTCTCGTCTTATTCGGATTGTGGGTCGTGTTCCCTTCTTTTCCTCGTTCTCTTCTCCCTCTTCCCCTTATTGTTATCTTCGGATTTCGCTCTTTCAGTTGTGTACTGTCTGCATTGTCACTGCTGCTCGTCGTTTTTGAGGTTGTTGTTACTGCCCTTGTCGTCCCGTCTCGAAGCAATTTTGAAGCAATTTTGTAGAAGTATCAAGGGTCGGAACTTGGTTCGAAGGGCAAATACATTGACGATTTACTTAAGGTAACTTTAGGACGTCAGTCGATTTTATATCGTATGTTTGAGTAGTAGTATGTAGTAAATATTTTTACTTCGGTTTTCTAATTTTAGCTACTCCCTCCTAGTTTTTTTATCTTCCCTATTTTCTTTTTGGCACTAGTTGGATTATCTTCCTTCTTTCCATTTTTGGGTTGTACTTTAATCAATTATTATTCCTTCAATTTTTTATTCTTTTTTTTACTCACAAACCCCACCATATTTCTATTTTATACCCCACATTTTCTTACTTTAAGCAATTCTTTATTCCCTTCTTAATATTTGTGCCAAATAAAAGAGGGAAGATATAAACAACTAGGGGTGAGTATTTATTATTTGCTAAAAATATTATTTTAAATTGTGTACCTTACAAATATTTTACAAGTTTTTGATATCGTTTTATAAATCGTTAGTAATTTAATTATTTACACTCGTTATAATATTTTGTTGGTTATCGTGACACTAGTAACTAAATAATGTCGATTTTATATTTTCGTCATATTTCGTTAATTTATAATTTTAACTCAAAATCGTATTTTTATTATAATCGAGATTTGTATACTTGCTCAATAAATTAATTTCGTTTTACGACGTATATTAATAAATGAGAAAATAGTCAATTTTATTTTAAATATATTTTTAGTCGAGACTATTTTCACTAAAAATTTCCTATTTGTTTTCATTTGACTATTTTTAGTAAAATCCGTATTATTTATTAATAAAAGCTATTTTCTAAAAATAATTTGAAACCTTTGTAAAATCCATTTCATTTATAAAACTCGTTGACTCAATTAATTTTGATATTGTTTTTCTTAAAACATCTCCTTTCTAAAATTTATAGTTTTAACTCGATTTTCTAATTATTTATAAAATACTATATATTGACTCATTATATTTTATTTATATTTCGAGTAACGAATTTAGAAATATATTAAAGTTACGATAACGACGATAATAATAAAATATTTATTTCGTTAGAAATGCTATTTTTTATACATTTCATTTATTTTAATAGCTTACAAGTTTTCTATAACAATATTTCTATTTTAAGTAAGTTTCTAAAAATAGTAAGTCTCTATTTATAGAAAGTTTCTCTTTCCATATAAAATGTTTACTCTTTTCATCTCCATATTATTTATAATGATTATATCTTTTGAATATCGATAATGGTTGTTTTGGAGTTATGGAATAAAGATAAGTGTGGGGTTAGAGTAATATAGTCTAGGATGTTATCTTTTGCCATCAACTATAAGACTGGTGTATCCATTTGGGATGCATTGGTTGTTGAACTGGATACATTTGGTGTTCAGGAGTATATGTGCATTGTGCCCTTAAGCTAGATATCGCATCGTGTTAGTCGCCATCAGTTGAACTGGATACATTTGGTACCCAGGAGGTGTGTATATTACTCCCTCCGGACACTATTTTCCGCCTCATTCCATTAAAATACTCCTCATAAATAATCATGCAATGGGGCGAAAAATAATGTCTGGAGGGAGTACTTAAGCTAGGACCTCGCATTGATAAGTCGGCGTCCTATTATGGTTGAGTTGCCTAGTTAGAGACTTTGGATCTTCGCTGTGTGTGAAGTTGGTGTCTGAGTTCTCGAAGCTAGTTTTTAGTATATCCCTAGTGAAAGTCTAGCCTTGTGCACACTGATCGAATTTCCATAACACCATTTTTAAATATTATTATTATCGATTGATTTTTGACTTGCAGGTTGACAAGTGCTTTAAGTTTCGTTGAAAACTTATTTTTATTATATCGTTTTAATGTTTTCTCTTTTTAAATATTTTGATATAATAATACTATTATTTTCCATATGATATAATATGGCTGGGAGAACGTACGAGTTACTTCCGACCAGTGATGTGGCTGT
Source organism: Agrostemma githago (assembly GCA_958450325.1). Lineage (NCBI taxonomy): Eukaryota > Viridiplantae > Streptophyta > Magnoliopsida > Caryophyllales > Caryophyllaceae > Agrostemma > Agrostemma githago. Next base: position 97,410 of record CAUDLW010000092.1, read on the forward strand.
TATGTTTATAACATGACAGGTATTTGTTGCTGGGTTTTGGGTGTGAGCTATCTAGTAGCGTGGATCCTACTCTTTCTCTATTCATGAAATTTATGAATTTGTATAACCCGTTTGAAGAATTTTCTATTTAGTCCTTTTGTAAAAAGTGGCATTTGTATTGACTTACCATTTCTTTTAATAAGATATAGTTTGTCAGTGTGCTTTAATCTCAACTCTACAGTGTTTCCGCCACTGTATTGCGTTAGATTTTTTAGGGGATTACAATCCATCCATGAGGCAACCCAACAGTGAGGTCCATCAAATGGATGAATCTGCATCCCCATCTCAGGTTTCCCTCTTCTGAAGTCCTCAAAGGCTCATTGCAGCTTATACGCGTGGAGGTAGTTCTGATAACCGCTCTTGAAACAGATGACTGCAACTCTGGTGAACACCGGACCATGTGGACCAGAAACCCACTTTAGCATTATCTTCTCCACCGGGTAACCCAAGCAAATTAACCTATTCCTTAAACCAGTTAGTGATCTACTTGTAACCCTGTTATCGACCCACTCGAATGGTAGATTTGCAATAATGCATTTAGGAGGGTACATCAGTTCTGTATACATTTTTTTGAGTTTTTTTGTTTTTCAATTTTGAAGGTAAAACTGCTCTCAATCTGGGCTTGAGGAGTATATACGACTGATTGAAATTCCACTCAACCTCCTTTGTAACTATTAATAATGCATTTTCGAGATATTTATTTACTGCATGGTAGACACGTTTTAATTCACTCATCAAATCCCTCATTTACCTCCCTGCATCATTTTTGAATTTATGGTAGAATTATGTCTAATAGAATCCTGAATTTGAATGGTTACAGTTCATATATCATCATGATTGCACCTAAATTTATGTGTATAGTTTATTGAACTTTATTTCAATTTTTACCAGCCTAAAAACCCTTAATTTTGACTCTAATAAAACTAGACTCAATCCCTAATGGTACTTGCTACTCAATATTAGGTACATATTAACAACAAAAGAACATTTCGAAATACTTACATATTCTGGAGAATATTACATCTTCAACACCTTGACAGAACACCCATCTCACCATTACTGTTCAGCCCTCTTCTTATTGAGCTTTATTTCTTCCGTGGTTTAGGTTTGAAAAGTCTTGCCTGGCTGTCTGTTGTGGATGTTTTAGTTTCAATGTGGTAGTTGGGTAATGCATTAAGGTCTTCCAATTGTACGGTACAACAATGCTGCCAAATTTTCTATTATTAAAAATAATATTCCTGGTACTTCATGAGTGCTCTAGAGGTCCCAAGCCAAAGGCCCCTCATAGGGGGGTGGGCAAAGCCCCCCACACTCACATAGGCAAGTTCATCAAGTTTGACTGTCACGCAAACCACCCACGAATGGAGAACTTGTTAAGAGCTATAAGCTCAACCTTACACATGTGACAGTACATATAGAAACACACAATGCTACCAAAAACAACAATTTTATTCACAAGAATGGTCCGTAGCATTACAATTCGAGATCCATGTGACTTCGTTTGACCACATTGAACTTAGCGGTACTTAGTTGGGTATCCATCACATTTCACTCTTTCACTGGCTTTAAACTCATTCCTTGTGCTGTTTCCAGCACCATCTTTCTATCAAGGCCTTTCGTGAGAGGATCCACAATGTTCCTCTCACTACGTACGTATTCTACTGATATCACATTTCCAGTGATCATATTTCTCACACTTCTGTGCCTCAAACGGAAGTGTCTTTTCTTGCCATTGTAAGCTTGACTCTGGGCCACACTGATTGCCGATTGATTATCACAATGCATGGACACGGAAGGAGTTGGCTTTCTCCATAATGGAATATCAGCTAGCAGACTTCTTAGCCACTCGGCTTCTTGTCCTGCCAGTTCTAGAGCAATAAATTCAGATTCCATAATGGATTTAGCCAAACATGTTTGCTTACTAGATTTCCATGATATAGCAGCATTAGTAAGAGTAAAAACATAACCACTGGATGAATTGATTTCATCGTTACCCGATATCCAGTTGGCATCAGTATACCCTTATAAAACACAAGGTGTTCTATAAAAATGTAGTCCCCAATCAGCCGTTCCTTTTAGGTATTTTAAGACCCTTAATAAAGCATTCCAATGATCATCATTTGGATTGTGAGTGTAACGACTCAAACGGCTTACAGCATAAGCTATATCAGGTCTAGTATAATTCATCAATTACATCAAACTACCAAGTATTTTTGCATATCTTTCTTGTGACACACTTTCACCGAGATGTTTACACAAATGTATACTTGCATCATATGGTGTACTTACGGGATTACAGTCAAACATGTCAAATTTCTTTAAGATCTTTTCAACATAGTGAGACTGATTTAAGCACATGCCATTTTTAGTCCTAATAATCTTAATCCCAAGGATTACGTCGGCTTCTCCAAGATCTTTCATGTCAAAACGTGAATTAAGAAACCTTTTAGTGTCAATTACCACTTTCATATTAGTACCAAAAATGAGCATGTCATCAACATAAAGTCATATAATTACACACCCATGATCATCAACTTTTGAGTAAACACAAGCATCTGCATCATTTACACAAAAACCGTAAGAGATAATAGTCTGATTAAACTTGTCATACCATTGTTTTGGAGCTTGCTTCAGACCGTACAAAGAACGAACAAGTTTACATACCTTATCTTCTTGACCCTAGACTATACATCCCTCAGGTTGTTTCATGTAAATTTCTTCATTCAAATCGCCATTCAAGAAAGTTGTCTTAACATCCATTTGATGCACGATGAGATCATGTATAAATGCTAAAGCAATAAGAGTCCTGATAGTAGCTATTTTTGTGACAGGAGAATAGGTATCGAAAAAATCCAAACCCTTTGTTTGTCTATTCCCACACACCACAAGTCTAGCCTTATATTTATCAACAGAATCGTCAGTTTTGAGTTTCTTTTTAAACACCCATTTATTACTAAGAGGTTTACACCCTCTCGGCAAATCAGTCAAAATCCAGGTGTTATTACTCATAATTGACTCAATTTCGCTGTTGAAAGCTTCTAACCAAAAATTAGAATCGATGGAACTCGTGGCCTCTTTGTAATTTCTAGGGTCTTCTTCCAGAATAAATGCATACACAGTTTCTTCATTAAGTCTATCGACTTCACTTAAGAACGTCGTAATAAAATCAGGTTCGAAACTGGTTTCTGTTCTAGCCCTTTTACTCCTTCTAATTTCAACAAATTCGTCACGTGAATCATTGTTAGAGGGAGTCGAAATGAGTGGTGTAGGGGTCGGGCAAATATGACTCTCCTTTTTCATAGGAAAAATGTGTTCAAAGAACTCAACATCTCTAGACTCTTTAATAGGACCAAAACCATATGAATTGTTTACGATAAAGCGATAAGCCGCATTGTTAGACGCATAACCAATAAAAGTTGCATCGATTGTCTTAGGTCCAATTTTAGGTCTCTGATGATCGGGATGGCCAATTTTACCCAAACAACCTCACACTTTCAAACAACCCAAATTTGGAGGAAAACCCCTCCAAAGCTCAAAAGGTGTCTTATCTATTCGTTTGTGAGGAACACGATTAAGAACATAACAAGAAGATAGAAGAGCCTCACCCCACATGTTATCTGGCATACCTGAACTGATAAGCATTACATTCATCATATTTTTCAGCGTCCTGTTTTTCCTCTCAGCAATTTCATTTTGTTGAGGCGTGTAAGGAGCGGTGAATTCATGAATTATGCCTTTTTCCTTGCAGATTTTGTGTAGGGTTCCAACATCGTACACGTTTTATTTTGAGATCTAACTGGTTCTCAACTTCTGCTTTATACTCCACAAATTTTTCCTCCGCCTCATCTTTAGAGCTTAAAAGATATACTTTAGTAAATCGAGAAAAATCATCTACGAAAGTAATGTAATAATTTTTACCTCCTCTACTTGTACAACTTTTAAAATCTCCCAAATCAGAATGAATTAACTCTAGTAGTGTAGAGGTCCGTTGCACGGATTTGTTAAACGATTTCTTAGCATGCTTAGCTTCAACGCATATCTCGCATTTATCAAACTCGGTGCTACGTACTAAACTCAGGGATTAAACTCATTTGTTTCAGTTTTCTAACTGAAGCAATATTAGTATGCCCTAGTCTAGCATGCCATAAAGAAACAGATTCAGCGATATACAGGGAAGTAGACGGATTATTATTCATTGTATCAATATCAAGTACAGAAAGTCCATTATTACAAAAACCTTTACCGACAAAATTACCATTTCTAGTAAGTACTAATTTATCGGATTCAAAAGAAAGTTTTATACCTGCTTTGTTTAAAAGACCACCGGAAATAAGATTTCTACGAATTTCAGGCACATGAAGGACATTGTTAAGTTCAAGAGTTTTACCTTAAGTGAGTTTAAGAATGATTTTACCTTTCCCTTGGACAACAACTGTGGAGGAATTACCCATAAAGACACAATCACCATTGTTGACGATGTCGTACTCCTTGAACATATCTTTGCTGGAACAAATATGTCTTGTAGCACCCGTATCAACCACCCACTCGGACAGATTGCTTACCAAATTTACCTCGGACACAACGACAACTATTACCTCGTCATTCTCGTCTGGTTCGGTCAAGTGAGCTTGAGGTTTGTGAGATTTTTGATTTCTCCTTTTGTTGTTGTGTGACGATGAACCCGTAGGACAGTCTCTTGAAGTGTGACCATATTTCCCACAAGAGTAACATTCACCCTCAAATTTCCTTTTCCCACCTTTGTTGATGTCAAGACTCCTAACCCCGTGAAGTTGATTAGCACCCTTTTGCTTATTACCCTTGGATTGGTGTTTCCTAGTCTCAACAAGATTAGCGTTAGAGGATGAATGTTCTATAGTTTTTATCCTAGTTTGGATACGGTTTTGTTCTTCAACCTTTATGTGGGATATTAACTCTTGAAGTGTAAAATCCTTGCGTTTATGTTTCATGGAATGAGCATAATTTGCCATGAAGGAGGGAGTTTATCAATAAGACAATTGACTTGAAAAAGTTCACATATATTCATCCCTTTCGCAAGAATTTCAGCACAAAGATTTGCATACTCATGTACTTGATCTAAAACAGGTTTACTATCATTCATACGGAAATTCAACCAACGACTACATGCATATTTCTTAGTTCCAAAATCATCTGTTCCATACTTGGTTTGTAAAGCACTCCAAATTTCTTTAGCCGTCTTATACTTACAATAAATAGAAAATAATGCGGCAGTCATGTAATGCAATAACATTCCTCTACATGTCTTAGTATCCTTTTCATAATCTTTACCGGAAAGAAGATGAGGTGCTTCATCTTCAGTTAAAGTGTAGTCGACACCAATTTGACTAAGAAAAAATTCCATTTTATCGGACCACATGCGATAATTTTTTTCCATTAAACAGATCCATTTTTGACATGTCAGGAACATAAGGTGCAGGCATCATAATAGATGAAAAAGGAGTAGAAGAAATCGGAATACCAGCCATATTGCTAAATGATACGTAGATAATATAAGGAAAAAAAATCGACTTTAGATTGTTAGCAATATAGTGGTATAAAGAAGGAACGAGCTTATCTGGTTGTGGCGTGACAAAGTCACTGTCCTAAAATCAAATTTGTCCCGTACACTACACACGGCTTTTCTCGAAAATCGACCCCCAGGAGTACACAACCTTTGCAGCTTCGGTGTAGTCGGAACTGCAAATTGAACACTACCAAGAACGTTGCCAAGTAACCTCAAAAATCTTTGAGAGTAGAATTATTGAAGAGAGAAAGTAAAGAGAGAAGAGAAGAGATGAGTTGTGTGTTGTAAGTGAATGTATAAGGGGGTTTATATAGCAAGTTTGGAGGAGAAACCAAAGCTTGAATTAATGGTGGTAGCAAAAAACAAGAAGGGTAGGTACCTAAACAAACCTAGATACATCTCCCATATTGACAGAATAATCAGGAAGGCTCTAGAATTGACAGAATAATTAGGAAGGCTCTAGAATTTATTTACTTGGGACTTGTGCCAAAATTCTGTAGCAATCAAAAACGTAAAAAATGGGCATGACTACGCAACACAAACACGACCCAAGGCTAGCGCATGCATGCATGGTCCAAGTCCAAACCCACACATCCCCATTTTACCATAAGTGATAACTCTAGGAAGGAGGAAGATTATAAACATCAACTCTTCCTCCTATTTTTCCAATGTGGGATAACACCACAAAGGAAGCTAAAAAACAACCAAGCTTTGTCAATGTGGGATAAGTCTCATTTTTCCTTATTTTCTCAATGTGGTACAAAAAGCAAGAGAGCTTCTTTTGAAGCATATAACCGAGCCACTAAATGGTGATGTGAGATACTTATCCAACACTACTCGTAATATTTTTCCTACACACGTATCCGTAACAGTTAAAGTACAACAACCCGTGAAATTTTTCACGGGTATCACACTAGTGTCCTGTTAAAGGCCCTCTTTTTCCGTTTCCTTCTTTATTCAGGTATCACTCTTAGGGCTTGTTTGGTTACTCATCCAATTACCGGGAAGTGCAAGATCCCATGAATTGCATTTTCAGGGAGTTGTTTGGTTGTCCATTTCATGGGAATTACCACTTCCCGAGAATTGTCATTTTCTCCATAATGGGGAAAGTTACTCACCAAGCCCCATTGGTGTGTAGAACTTCTCGCATCAGGGTCGGCCCATTAAATTTTGAGACCCTGTTCCAATATTAATATGGGGGCCCCTTAATACAATCCAAAACTATTAAGTAATTCATAAAATATAACCTTAATTAAAAAACTTAAAAAATGGTGACAAAGGGTCTTGAACTCATGACCTCCATGACTAATTCAAGTGTCTTATCCATTGAACCACTATATCATTATATGTTAAAATTGTAAGAATAATACATATATTGAGGCCCTATTCTCTTTGGGCCCCGGTTCAATGAACCGAATGGAGTCCCTCTTGGATCGGCCCTGTCTCGCATGAAGTCATTTCCCACATGACAACCAAACACTATTTTTGTAATTCCCATGAAATACAAATTCACGTGAATTTAAGTTCCCGGTAACTGCATCTTCCCATGGTGAACCAAACGAGCCCTCAATCTTATTGATTTTATCGTACTTTAGATCTTCTTATTTTAGTTTCTAGGGGTATTTTAGCCCACAATGTTTACCTAATCATCATTGTTCTGGTATTTTCTTACCTTTTCTTTTATTTTTATTTTTCTACTTTTAGTATATCTCTTCAATTCAATTTGGTAGAGTAGGTGGCAATGTGATTCATAGTTATAGTCAGGGGGTCGGGTCACAAATTGGTCACTGGATGTTTGACCGACATCTTTGGGAACACATTTTTTAGCGTGTCGTCCTAAGTGATCGGTACCCGATGAACTTTTAGCACTTAACATAGTATTACAGTTATTACACCTAGCAAATTTTTTATCTACGCTCTTAACTAGTGAAACTTTGTCATGCTTTACTTGTGCTTTAATTCAGTCATTTTTGCTTCCGTCAGCCAAATTATCTCATTACCGGGTGGTTGAACCGTTTAGGTTTGTGGGGTAACATTTGTGAATTGTGACAAGCTTTGTGCCGATGTGTCATGTGCAGACTATGTAGACGATTATGGTCCAAATTGTGTAAACGGTGTTTGACCCGTTTGATCGAATTGACCCGTATGACCGAATTGACCTGTTTGTGTAAAAGGATACAGTGGTAAAGGTGGTCTCCCCGAGTATCAAAAATAAATTGGTTGGACGTCATGTTAAAAGTTGTTGGGACCCTTGTCCCATTTGCGCCTCGTTAAATCGTAACCGTAAGGGGTCGACCCGCTCGAGGTGTCAAAGTTCATGAATGAAGGTGTGATACCAGACCATTGGTTAAATTGTGGGGTCATAAATGACCATGTGCCTTCGATGGTAGTGTTTGTGAACTGGAGGGTTCTACGCTACCTTGACGTTGTTGTGTTCGACTCCTTTTTTACGCTGACTCGGCGTTGTGTGATTCCGACATGATTTTAATATTTTAACAGGTTAACAATTTAATTATCAAATTAGTTATCAAATTAATTAATAATTCAAATAACAAATTTAATAACAAACACCAATTTAGTTAAATCGGTTTTTCTAACGTTAACATGTTAATTAAGGAAAAAACTCAATGATATTATCACGATAAATTTAAATACCAATTATTTATTGCCATACTTAGACAATATAATGATGATTCATTCCTTGATTAACATATTATACGTTAGAAAACCCGTAGTTAAATTGACAAATTAATACGTAACAAATTATTTACGAGTTAACTTAATTATAATAAGTGAATAAGTAAAGAGTGAAGACTATAATTAAGTAATAAACAACAATAATTAACAAAATTAAAGTAAAGGGGACTAAGATAGAAAATGCAAACAAAGGTTGTAGAAAACCGGAAAAGCGGTCGAATAGCGAGATTCGATAGATTATAATAATAAAAAAAAGGGTTATTTAATATCAATAATACTGACTATTGGACATATTCCAATAATAATACCAATTACAGTTAATCCAAGAATAATACATTGAATTGAAGTATTCTAATGATAATGGTACAGTGGAGCGGTTACCTGAATAACCGGTCCACCTCCCCTTAAGCGCCTCATTTAATTCCTACTATCACCATTACCATTTACTTCACTCTCCATTTACTTCTCACTCTCCCTTGAGAATGAATCTAGACCTGGTAAGAGGAAGAAATCTGGTACAACAATTGTGAATGACAAAACAGATTTTGAAAAACTTAGTGGACAGTTTATTAAAACATAAACATAAACTCCCGAATTGGACCTAGAAACCATAATCGAAACACTAATCGAATAACTATAAACCCAGAAAAGAAACTTAATCAAAACAAAACCCCAAATTGTCGAAATTTGCAGAAAGATAAAATAGTATTTGATTGACCAAGTGAATTGTGCTAAAATTGGAAATTAGAAGCGAATCTAGTCCCAAATAGGACCCATAAATCATAATCGAAACGGTAATCGAATAAATACGAACCCAGAAAAAAAACCTAATTGAAACCAAAACCCCAAATTTGTACAAAATAAAACAAATTAGCAATGCTTAAAGAAAAGAGAGTACCTGGAAGTTGAAGGAGACAGAGAATCAGAGATGGGGCGATAATTAATTTTGATGGTTTGATTGATTATCACATTGGATAATGCTCCGTATGTTTTTTTTTTAAATTAATGAAGTTTATGTTTATGTCTTGACGGAGAACCCATTATTAGATTTAATGAGAGGAGAGTAATGGAAATCAAAACTTTTTTAAATTTTTTGCAGAGTTGTCGTTGAAGACAAGAATTTAAGTAGGATGGAGATAAAAAATTGGGTAAGTGGGTATGTATTGAATAAATTGAAGTAACAGGTTATTTTTCAGAAAGGTTGCAGATAACATATGCAACTGTACCATTATCATTAGAATACTCCAATTCGATGTATTATTCTGGGATTAACTGTAATTGGTATCATTATTGGAATACGCTCAATAGTCAGTATTATTGCTATTAAATAACCCTAAAAAAACCATAAACCCAATATGATCAATTCTTCAATATAGCAAATTAGTACCAAAAACGCATCCAAAACCTTCAATTCATCAAACTTCAAGATTAATACTTTTTATATTAATTACTATATTTTGTATATATTTTGTATATATATAAGAGTAGCTTTTATAAGATTAGTAATTTTTTTTAATAACTTATATTATAAGATTAAATTATTAGAAA